>CAUYQV010020375.1:20000-58974 GCA_963574575.1 Galagoides demidoff | reverse complement strand
CCTTTACCAGAGGTTCTGTTCCCCTCTTTCTCTTATTTGTCTCTTTTATCTTTTAATAAACTCTGTCCTTTTGCTTAAAAAATAAAAATAAAAAGAGGACTCAGCTGGCCAGCTGGCACACCCTAAGTCCCTGTGAAGTGTCCATGCTGAGCTGGGCACAGGGCAGCATCTGGGCTGCTGCATGCCCAGAGCACCTGGGGTCCCGTGTCCATCATCTCACCCAGGCCGGAACCTTTATGCCCAGCAGGCCTATCTTTGGCCAAGTGCTGGGTCTCCAGGTCTCCAACTGTTGTAGAGGTAAGAAATCAATATAAAACTAAGGAATAATAATAAGGTGTGGGTTACTACAAAAGCAAGCTCCCAGGCCAGGAAGCTGGAGAGGACAGGCAGGGCAGGGCCTAAAGGATGAGCCACCTCTGTCCAAGGGATTCTACAACCTGCAGCTGCGAACAGAAGCTAGATTCTCCCTCTGAAAATGAGGTGTGAGGGTGGGAGTGGGCTTGGGTGGGGACATAACTCTCAGGTCCATTTGCTCCGTGATCCCAGACAGATGGTGCCCAAGTATCCAGGCAAGGACAAACCACACATTCCTGCTGACCCCACACCTGCCCCCAGAGGGGTGGGGTGACCTCGGTAGTGGGCAGGGCAGGCCCAGCATGTGCTAGCCCAGCCAGGCTCAAGCCTTGCCAAGGCAGGACCCAGCATGTGCAGATGGTACCCTTCTTTTTTTTTTTTTTTTTTGCCGTTTTTGGCCAGGGCTGGGTTTGAACCCACCACCTGTGGCATATGGGGCTGCAGCCCTACTCCTTTGAGCCATAGGAACTGCTGGTACACTATTTTTTATTAAAAAAAAAAAAGAAATGTGAACAAGGATAATTTGTAGCATTTTTATTTCGGAAAACCCCTAAAGACTTCATTAAAAACCTTCTAGGTCTGATAAATAAATATAGTATATTTAAGGATACAAAATCAATGTACGAAAACCAACAGCCTTTCTGTGTACCAACCTAGCAAAAACCAAATTAACAAAACAGTCTCATTTATACACACACACACAAAAGAAATGCCTTTTTTTTTTTTTTGAGACAGAGTCTCACTCTGTCCCCCTGGGTACAGTGCTGTGGCATCACAGCTCACAGCAACCTCCAGCTCTTAGGTTCAAGTGATCCTCTTGCCTCAGCCTCCCAAATACCTGGAACTATAGGTGCCTGCCATAAGGCCTAGGTTTTTTTTTTTTTTTTTTTTTAGAGATAGGGGTCTCATTCTCGCTCAGACTGGTCTCAAACTCTGAGCTCAAGGCTTTTTTTAGAGACAAGGTTTTATCCTGTCACCCAGACTGGACTGCAGAGGCCCAATCACAGCTCACTGTAGCCTCAAACTCCTGGGCTCAAGCGATTCTCCTGCCTTGGCCTCTCGCAGGCCCACGCCCCCGCCTGACTAACAGTCCACATTCAGAAGGGCACCAAGGTGTGTCCTATGCAGCAGCAGAGCAGGGGAACTGTCCCAATAACAAAATTCCTCAGCTCAGTGCCTGTTGCACAGTGGTTACGGCACTGGCCACACACACCGAGGCTGGCAGGTTCAAACCCGGCCCAGGCCTGCTAAACAACAATGACAACTGCAACAAAAAAAAGTTGTGGCGGGCGCCTGCAGTCCCAGCTACTTGGGAAGCTGAGGCAAGAGAATTGCTTAAGCCCAAGAGTTTGAGGTTGCTGTGAGCTGTGATACCACGGCACTCTACCAGGGCGACATAATGAGGCTCTATCTCAAAAAAACAAAACAAAACAAAACTCTTCCTTTCCCATTAGAAAATAATTCTACTTCTCAGGCACCTACCACATGCCGGGCCACTACCAGTAATCAGAATAGTCCTAGAGGTTTCTACAAGTACTTTCATTTGACAAAGGGAGGAAAAAGCCTCAGACGGCTCTAGATACGTGGTGCTCTCCATTCCACCTGTGTCCCCCACAGCACATTCCTTGATGGAATGCTATGTGCCCAAAACAACTGCACAGGACGGGTGCTCCAAGAAAGGACAGCTGGGTGCAGGGCTGGGAGCGTCCGGCGGGAAGGCAGGCCTGGCATGTAGCACAGGCAGAAGGGGAGGCAATTTCTAGGATCCTCTGGATGTTTCCAAGGTCTCCATCCACTCACAGCCTGCAGCATTTCTCCCCCTGGAAGTGCAGGCAGGTCCTTCAGGGAATGTGCAGACAGCTGGGCATCCCCCTCTGTCCCCCAGGCAAAAGATCACTAAATCAGGCAACAGAAGTGGACAGAAAGGCCTGGAGCAGAGTGGAAATGTAGACAGACCACTGGACAGGTTGCAGAAGGTAAAGAGAGGTGCTTTGTCTGGGAAAAAACACCAGCAAGGCCTGGCAGGCGGGCTTGAGTCTGCAGGGCAAGTGTCAGCTTGGGCCCAGCCTCAGGGGTTTGGGAGGACCCTCAGCAAAGTTACTGTGCGAGACTGAGGTGTCCAGTGTGGGCCATGGCCCTCAGTATATTGTCTAAGGATAGTGGTCCACCCCAGGGGGCATCACCATACACAGAAGCTTGGTGGTAGAGGTGGGTAATGGGCACTTCGTTTTTGCTGGTGTTCACATGGATCAAGGCAGGTAAAGGCAAAAAAGATTTCAGTCTACAGGATCCCCCTTCCAAGTTCCTTGGCTACGGACAGCAAGTTTTTCTGTTGGCTTGGGTTTTTGTTTCCTCTGTCTAATATTGAGCACAGTAGCTCATACCTGTAATGTCAGCACTTTGGGAAGCTGAGGTGGAAGGATTGCTTGGAGCCAGGAATTTGAGGTCAGCCTGGGCAACACAGTGAGACCCCACCTCTACAAAAAGTAAAAAAACTAAACCAGGCATAGTGGGATGTTTCTACAGTCCCATCTACTCTGGAGGCTGAGGTAGGAGGATCACTTGAGGCCAGGAGTTCCAGGATGCAGTGAGCTATGATCACACCAATGCATTCCAGCCAGTGACAGAGAGAAACCCTGCCTCTAGGGCAGTGGTTCTCAACCTTCCTAATGCCACAGACCTTTAATACAGTTCCTGTGGGTTGCAACCCATAGGTTGAGAACTGCTGCTCTAGGGTTTTTTTGTTTTTTTGTGTTTTTTTTTTGGTAGAAACAGAGTCTCACTTTATCACCCTTAGTATTAGTAGAGTGCCATGGCGTCACAGCTCACAGCAACTTCAACTCCTGGGCTTAGGTAATTCTCTCAAGTAGCTGGGACTACAGGCGCCCTTTTTTGTTTTTTTTTGGTAGAAACAGAATCTCACTTTATCACCCTTAGTATTAGTAGAGTGCCATGGCGTCACAGCTCACAGCAACTTCCAACTCCTGGGCTTAGGTAATTCTCTCAAGTAGCTGGGACTACAGGCGCCCACCACAACACCCTGCTATTTTTTTGTTGCAGTTTGGCTGGGGCCAGGTTAGAACCTACCACCCTTGGTATATGGGGCCAGTGCCCTACTCACTCAGCCAAAGGTGCTGCCTGGATTGTTGTTTTTTATTTATAAAAAAGAGGCTCGGGGCCTGTGGCTCAAGTGGCTAAGGTGCCAGCCACATATACCTAAAGTGGTGGGTTCGAATCCAGCATGGGCCTGCCAAACAACAATGACAGCTACAACCAAAAAATAGCCGGGCATTGTGGCAGGTGCCTGTGGTCCCAGCTCTGCTTGGGAGGCTGAGGCAGGAGTCTCACTTAAGCCCAGGAGTTGGAGGTTGCTGTGAGCTGCTGTGATGCCACGGCACTCTACCCAGGGGGATAGCTTGAGGCTCTGTCTCAAAAATAAATAAATAAAGGTAGATGCTTGAATGACCAATTCCAGGCAAGATGCAGAAAGTGTACTCTATTCTTACCAACTAACCACAACTAAAAATTCTAGATAAAATACATGGAACAGCTAGCATGGGGCTTGAAAGGTAGAAAAAGGACAGAAGGACCGAGAAGAGATCTCAAACCCTGAGAGATTCCAGACACCATGGCAGTGACTTCTCTGCTTTTTTCATTTGGGGGTTTTTACCTCCTACATTAGACACTAGAACATCCTGAAGGCACTAACAGGTGCAGAGGGTGGGTGGAGAAACCCCTAGACCAGCAGAAAAGCTTGCTCTCTCTAGCCAAAGACCAGCAAGGGGGGTGCTATAGATTGAACTCTTTTTTTGGCTTTACTGACCTTTATCTAGGTGAACACCAGCAAAAATGAGGAATCTGTCCCCTCTGTAGCTATGGACCCCCTTGGACTCTCTCTACTCTGTACTAGCTGAATGCCACCAAACAGAGTCCCTGGTGTCCTCACCAGCACAGTGGAAGAGGATGTTCAGAGTGGGACTCTGGTGACAGCACGGTAAGGCTGGAGCTTTATAGTCACAACACCTGGCAGGGGTAGGAGAGGGAACCTAAGGAAGCAGAGAGTGTGAGGAAGGTCACAGAGAGGAGGGTGCTTGAGAAAGTCCTGCAAGTCTGTGCATGAAACCCTGAGCTCATCCCTAAGCAGCATATGTGTAAATCATTTGGAATCCGCCCAGCACAGGTCTTAGAACCTGCATTACAGTGGCACAGGCCACCCCCTAGGGTTCAAAGTGACCCCTGGTGGGTACACAGCAGGATGAATGCTGTGACCACAGAGCATAGAAAATGAACCAGCAGGTGCCATCTAACTGGGGTGACTGCCTCTGTAAACAAATTAATCAACATCTCCAGAACATTTAAACAGGATCCAGAGTCTAATAATCACTCAAAATGTTCAGGACACGATACAATATGACAGAAAATCAGGCAACCTGAACAAGTGCTAAGGGAAAAGGCATTTAACTGACAACAACCCAAAGACGATCCAAATGTTTGAATCGGTAGAATAAAGTCTTCCATTAGCAACTTTAAAGTGGCTATTACAACTGTGCTCTACAAAGTAAGAGAAAAGGCCTAGAAACAAATGAAAGCCCAGGAGTTCTCAGCTAAAAAATAGTGGCTCAGCACCTGTGGCTCAAGCGGCTAAGGCGCCAGCCACGTTCACCTAAGGTGGCGGGTTCGAATCCCCAGCCCGGGCCCGCCAAACAACAATGACGGCTGCAACCAAAAAATAGCCTGGCGTTGTGGTGGGGGCCTGTGGTCCCAGCTACTTGGGAGGCTAAGGCAGGAGACTCGCTTGAGCCCAGGAGTTGTAGGTTGCTGTGAGCTGTGATGCCATGGCACTCTACCCAGGGGGACAGCTTGAGGCTCCTGTCTCAAAAAAAAAAAAAACAAAAAAAAAACCTAACATATTGTTTGGGTTGTTGGAATAAGGATTAAAATGACTGTAAATTTCCCATCAGAAACTATGGTGGCCAGAAAAGGAGGAAACATTTCAAAGTGCTAAAAAGAAAAGAGCTGTCAGCCCAGAGCATGATACCCAGTGAAAATATCCTTCAGGAAGGAAGGCAGAGTAAAGACAACCTCAGATGGAGGGAAATGATGACTGAGCCCTGTGAGACCCATTTTGAACTCTGACCTTCAGAACAGTGAGGTAGTACGTTTTGTGGTTTTTAAGTCACTAAGTTTGTGCTAATTTATTACAGCAGCAGTTGGAAACTAATACATACATCTTTGACTGCAAATCATTAACAGAATGACACCTTGAAAAAAGTCTCCAGGTTCGGCACCTGTGGCTCAAGCGGCTAAAGCACCAGCCACATACACCTAAGGTGGCGGGTTCGAATCCAGCCCAGCCCGCCAAACAATGACGGCTACACCCAAAAAATAGCCGGGCGTTGTGGCGGGCACCTGTGGTCCCAGCTACCTGGGAGGTGGAGGCAGGAGATTGGCTTGAGCCCAGGAGTTGGAGGTTGCTGTGAGCTGTGATGCCACAGCACTCTACCCAGGGGGATAGCTTGAGGCTCTGTCTCCAAAAAAAAAAATCTCCAAATATTTAGTTAAACAACTAAACACAAGTATTAAATACTTCTAAATGATCTATAAATCAAATAGGAAAAGGAAAATTAGTCTCAAGGAAAATTAGAAAATGATTTGCAATGACTGAAATAAAAAATGCAATATATCAAAACTTCTAAGATGCAGCTAATACAGATGTAGCCGTATTAAGTGCATACAGCATCAAGTGCTTCTAACAGAAAAAGTCGCAAGTCAAATTAAGATTCTATGTTAAAAATTTTAAACCTGACAAAATAATAGAGTAGAAAACAATAAAAGTGAACACACAAAAACAGAGAAAAATCATTGTAAATGAAAGCTCATTCTTTAGGGAAAAATAAAATCAATGAAACTGATACTTCTGCCAGATGAACAAAAAAAAAGATACATAAATCTGTATTTCGATCTATGCCCATAAATCTGGCACCTTAGATTTAAAAAAAAAGCCAACCCCTTGAAATCTGCGGGTGACCACCCACCCTGACTCATACGTCCCTAATCGTTTATAGTATTGACCAAGGGCAACAGGAACAGGAGCCCTGGGGCTGACAGAGTTAGGGTGCAACAGGTTATGACAACCTCATAAGACAGCCAGCCTTCTAGAAGATTTCACACTGGAAACTGAAACTCAGGGGCTTCAAGGTTCTAAAAGGGGCCCAGGTGCAGAGGATAACATCTGTAATCCTAGCATTCTGGGAGGCCAAAGCAGGAGGATTGCTTGTGATCAGGAGTTTGAGACCAGCCTGAGCAAGAGCAAGACCCCCCCATCTCTATTAAAAATAGAAAAACTAGCCAGGTCTTGTGAACAGTACTTATAGTCCCAGCTTCTCGGGAGGCTGAGGCAAGAGGATGGCTTGAGCTCAGGAGTTTGAGGTTGCCATAAAAGCTATGACGCCATGGCACTCTGCTCAGGTGACAGACTCTTTGAAGTTCTAAAAGAGTTCAGTACTCTTGTGATCTGAACCAGCAATGGGTTTGCTGTTAACAGAGGAGAGAACTGCTGAGCCAGAAAGGTTGAAAGGTTGTCTTCCAGAGGCTGCTGAAGCCGGTGCCCTGTAACCATGCAGCTGAAAACAGACTTGAAAATGGTTTCTCATTTCCAAAGCTCTCCCCAGATGGGGATCTCTAACACTACCCCGGCAGCTAATCCCTCTGTTTAACTATGCTTACAGTCAAGATGTTCATCCTTATGTCCCACAGGATGGCTGCAATTCTGGCAAAGCTCCCCATTCTCTGTGCAGAGGGTTGGACACGGGGCAGCATGCTCCCAACGAACACCCCCCTCCTCCAGTTCTGGGCTGAGCAATTTATGTAAGAGCCTCCCTTGGTAACTGGGGATACGGGGAGCTACTTGGCAGGCCTGTTTTGAGACTGAATGCAATAACAAAGTGCCCAGTGCAGTGCCTGACACACCGCAGGTGCAGAAAGGAGGGGGACCCATTAGCAAGTGGCACTTGTCAGCTTGCTTCTCCAGACTATAAAAATCTACCCACCTCTTCAAATACTTTCTGGGAGGCCCTATTTTCTACTTTTTCAATCATTCAACCTTGTTCAATACTTGCTACAGCATAGTATTTGCATGATTTTCAGCTTTAAAGGAATTTTTTGAAAAGTTCAAGGTGAGTTATGTTCACAGCAGGCAGCTTGCCTATTTAAAAGGATCCTGTCCCAGAAGCCTCCAGATCACTACTGACGAACACTCAGTCCTGGGCCTGGCCTCTGAACAAGGCCTGCTTTCAGTCTCCCCCCAAATCCAAATCACAGGACTTCCGGCCCCTTTCAGGTGCAACTGAGGTGACCTGTGCCATCCATAATGAACCTAGCGGCAGAGATAAAACAGTGGCGCAGAGGAGGCTCCCTCTACAAAGGGTCGCTCCACTTCTGTGTTTCGTTCTAAATCAGAGGTCAGCAAAGCTTTTCTTACAAACAGCCAGATGGTAAATATCTCCAGCTTTGCAAGCCATGTGGTATCTGTCCCAACTACTCGACCTCGTCATTATA
Source organism: Galagoides demidoff (assembly GCA_963574575.1). Lineage (NCBI taxonomy): Eukaryota > Metazoa > Chordata > Mammalia > Primates > Galagidae > Galagoides > Galagoides demidoff. The sequence goes on along the minus strand of CAUYQV010020375.1, from coordinate 51,063 downwards.
GCAAGAAAGAAGCCATACATTCTATGTGAGTCAATAAGGAGGCTGTGTTTCCAGTAAACTTTTACTTAGGAAGCAGGCAGTGGGCAGGGCTGAGCTGGACAGTTTGCCAGCTCCTGGCCTGAAGGACAGAGAGACCTCGACCATCATCCTCTCCTCGTTTTCTGAACTTGGCTGTTTCCTGCGGTCACCACAGACCTAGAAATTCATCGTGCAGCTCAGGGACCTCTCCCTTCTTCTCTGCCCAGGCATTGAAACACTGCCAAGAGCCAGTCGGCACAGGTGACCTTAAGATGAAGGACTATCCTCAGCTCCCTTGGCATGTGGGAGCTGATAACCACACACACGCACACTTACTGTCATACTGTCAGGAAGTATAAGAGAACTACTTTGGGCCCCGTGGGAAGGATATTTCTGAAGGGAAAGCTCACATCAGCCATGGCAGAAAATGTCAGCCAGGATCTTGATTCATACATAATAGAGATTCTACTGGAAAACAGCACAGGACATTCGAAGGAAATGAATCATTTACAGAGGAGACGGAGAAGGCTTGCACCGTCTCTCAGGCAACGCCCCACCCTGCCCCAGGAGTGACCCACTCCAGCAGGTCCCAGGGAAGCGAGCAGGATGTGGGCACAGGAGGACGCTAGGCTCAGTGAAGACTCTGTGTGTGTGGGTTTTTACCCGCTGTTTCCAAAAGGATCTAAGGAAGCCTTAAGAAATCAAACAGCGCCAAAATAAGACCATTAAGAAGAAAACCAAAATGAAGGCCCAGAACTTGTTCCTGGCCCTGGGATGTTCAGACCAGGCCAAATGAACAAGGAGTCCAGTTCCCCAGGCTTCCTGGCCTGACAGCAAAGGCCAGAAAAGGCAGGAGCCTTGGGAGACTGCCCTCCACTGACAGGAAGACTGGACACAGGATGAGCACGAGGACCTGGAATTCTTCACTATGGACCACTTAGCTCTGTGATTCTACCCAGTCACCTCACCTGCTGAAGTGGATTGCAAATGAACCACGGTGTTGGTGGGCTACCAACTAGATGTAAAGGGGGCCCCACAGGGACTTCCCCCAAACCTAGGTCCTGAACAGCTGGCAGTGCAGGCTGGGGAAGAGGGAGTTCAGGCCACGTCCTCTGTGTTCCCAGGTGAGGCTTGGCCAGCCTGCCTCGGGAGGGGTCTGAGAACCAGGGAGGGGTCCACTGAGTGAGCAAGCCCAGGTGGACAGAGAGGAAGTCCCAAAATAATCTCTACATGTTCTGCTCTGGGCTTGAGGATGTCTTTGGTCCAGGCTCCTTAGGCCTGGGTGTTCCCCTCTGTATTCAGATGCAGAGGGGACACAAGGCACTCAGGAGCACCACAGACCAGGCAAGTGAACGCACCTCCTCCTGCCTCAAACACCAGACTGTCTCTTCCACGGAATGCACAAGCCTCAGAGGGGAACTCACCTTGGCTCTGCTACAGGCAGGCTCAGCTACCTCCTGTTTGGGCACACTCACCCCAAAGCAGTCCAGCCACCTGCTCTCAATGAAGGGTCTCCGAGGGGGTCCTCAGGCCTGGGTCTGAGAGGACCAAAGACAAAATGCTCAGCTCCAGCCCACAAGGGCTGTGCTGTCCAGGTTTTAGAAGGGGTTCTTCCTCCTTCAAGGAAGCCGGAGTCCCTGTAAAAGTGGCAGCACCCCAATAAACAGCCAGTGGGGAGGGGCTGTCCTTCAGGTCGTGTGCCCTCCTCCCAGGAGAATATGGTTCACCTCACTCAGGAAGAGGCTCAGAGCCAAGGGGGTAAGGTCTAGTCCTCCCAGAGGCACAAGTGAGTGCTGAGCTTGAGAAGAATCAACACCCAGCCCAAAGCACCGCCCAGCAGGGCCAGTGAGAGAGCAGCACCCACTCCCACCAGGCCTCAACCCTCAGACAGAGGGTGCTGCTCTCACCCCGAGTGGCACAGTCCACAAAGGGCTCTAAGAATAGTTAACCAAGCCAAAAGTGTAACTGCCAGTCCAAAAACCCACTTGGGACAAGAGAGCCCAGGGAGCAGAAGTGACCATTCCACGGTGGCACAGGCCATGCCAAGGGCCCTGTGCCCAAGACTGTCTTCCTGTTGTGGAGTTGCCCCTGCATCTACTGTTTCAGCGCCAGCTTCCTTTAGCCATGTGGAAAGGAGAGATAAACTGGCCCTCCAGGCTGGCGTCTGAGATAAGGGCTCTCCTGTCTCTGCCTGTGTGTGGCACGTGGGGTCCCAGGGCACCAGGGCCTATGCCCGTGGGAAAAGCAGGAAGAGGCAGCTCCATGGGGGAAGGCAGGGCCTGGGTCAGGATTCACTGGGCGGAAAAAGTCAGCAGAGCGCTCCTGCTGTGGGGAAGTTGGAGAGCAGGGCCACTGGCCACCGGTGTCTGGAGGGTGGGAACCGCATGGCAGCCAGGGCCTAGAAGCAAAGTCTCCCTGTGCACTGAGGGGGTGGGAGGCCTGCCAGGCCCCTCACTATCTGGAGTTGAGGGCATCACAGACACCTCTAAGCCAGGCCCTCCCGCCTGAGTCTTCCTCCTGGCAGTCTCGGGCACAGCTAGTCAGGGTGTGGGGGTGGCTGTCACTGGCAGGGAGGGGAGGCAGCGAGTGTACACAGAGGGCCTTCACGTGTTCTAACCTCATCCTCTGAGAGGCACCCAAGGAAGGAGCCAGCACTCCCACCTAAGACATGCTTAGAGAAGTACAGATGGCCCAAGGCCAGCCTCTGAGTGTGGGCCACACATGCCGGCTCATGCACTCACACACACACAAATGCTCACACGTGTGCACACCCGTATCCCAACTCCCTTGGTCAAGGCCTGGTCACCCTTCACCCCCTCCATGGTGTCGCCTCCTATACGATGGAGTGAAAGTTGTGTCGTCCCCAAATTCCTACATTCAAACCTAATCCCTGGAGCAACAGTACTGAGAGGTGGGAGCTCCTGGAAGGTGATGAGAACACAAGGGCTGAGTTCTCCTCTGTGGGATCAGTGCCCTTCTAAGAGCCCCAAGAGCATGTCTTCGACCCTCTACCAAATGAAGAAGGCTCCATGTGGGAAGCAGAGAGCCCTCACCAGACACTGAATTTGGTGGAACCTTGACCTTAGGTGTCCCAGACTCCAGAACTATGAGCAAGAAATCCGTATTGTTTATAAATCACCCAGGCAGTGGTGTGCTGTTACAGCAGCTGGAAGAGACTAAGACAGCTTGTTACTCCCTATCAGAAGCAGGAGGGACACCACCAGGGACTCAGACCAGAGCCAGAGGAAAAAACAGGAACTCTATCCAGGCAACCACTTCAAGGTCCCAAAGGCAGGGTGGCACCTATAGCTCAAGTGGCTAAGGCACCAGCCACATACACCAGAGCTGGTGGGTTCGCATCCGGCCCAGGCCTGCCAATCAAGTACAACTACAACCAAAGAAAAGCTGGGCATTGTGGTGGGTGCCTGTAGTCCCAGCTACTCAGGAGGCTGAGGCTAGAGAATCACCCAAGCAGCCCAAGTGCTGGAGGTTGCTGTGAGCTGTGATGCCACAGCACTCTACCCAGGGTGATAGCTTGAGGCTCTGCCTCAAAAAAAAAAAAAAAAAGGTCCCAAAGGCAGGGGGAGGCGCTCATGCTCTTGAACCTTGTATTAGAGGTTGTATCAGAGGCCCAGACTATCTGGTCTTGGCCTTTCTGGGTATAATGCTGGTCACAGCCCCCAAGCCCTCCTGCTACCCTCCCCCTCCCAGGCCACATCTTCTTAGGCCTTCTACCCTTCACCAAAGCCTACCCTCCCCTTAGCCTTCTCCACAAAACCCACACTCCCCTGCCTTCACCCTGGGACAATTTCCCCTGCCCTGAACTTGCACAGCACGTAGCATTTGTGCAATTTAGGTGACAATAATCTCAACCTTTTCTAGTGATATTGTGAACTATCACATTTCATTTTAATTTTCACATACTGTGTCCCACCTTCCCACTTAGCTGGAAACTTAACCCACATAGGATGGATTTCTATGCCTTACTGCGCCTAGCAGGTGGCCCAAGATGCATTGGGAAGATCTGTCACCTGTTCACACTGCACACCTTAATTCAGCACCTACTGCTCTGTGTTCAGCATCGGCCCAGGTGCTGGGGCTGCAGAAGTGAGTGAAGCACACAGTAGCTGCAGGCTTTAGGGAGCACTTGAGTGGGAGACCAAGAGGTAGTGATGGGTGGAGGACCTTCATTTTTTATAACAAAGACATTCCCCCTCCCCATTCCAGAAAGCTGCCCTATGAAGAAAAGAGGGAACACACAGAAACTCTTGTGAACCCAACCAGAAAAACAAAAATCGCTTTTGGTACTGATTGAGGATCTGGCCCGAGGCAAGACAACTTAAAGACCTGGGAAGTCAGATTCCCCTACCAGCTCCCCTCCCCTAAGACCTTACAGAATCCTCCAGTCCCTTGCTCCAAATTCATCATTCAGGAGCCTAGTGAAAACATTGCACCACCAGGTCCTGGTCCAGGGAGTGCACAGGAGGGGAGAGGAGCAACAGAGGACTGGCTGGGTGCAGAGAACCTACAGGGCGCTGGGACACAGTGGCCTGTGGCTCCCCCATGAAGCAAAGGTGCCTCCATTATCCCTGGGGAGGCTTGGTCTTGACCGGGAGCCTTAGAAGCCTGAGGCCTTAATCTGGGGTCTGATCGGGTCGTTTTTCCATTGCATCACCATCCTCCAATTTGTAAAAGTAGGAGCAAATCATAGATACGAATTACTTGTGCCCTGGGTAGAATGAAGTGTTTTTTTATGTTTGTTTTGAGACAGAGTCTTACTTTGTCACCCTGGGTAGAGGGCTGTGGTGTCATAGCTACAGCAACATCAAACTCCCAGGCTCAAGTGATCCTCTTGCCTAAGCCTCCTGAGTAGCTGGGACTGCAAGCATTCACAACACCTGGCTTTTTTTTTTTTTTTTTTAAAGAGACAGAGTCTCATTCCTGCTCTGGAGCAATCCACCCACCTCGGCCTCCCAGAGTACTAGGATTACAGGTGTGAGCCACTGTGCCCTGCCTAGAATGAAGTGTTTTTAACACCCGAAGCAATTCTAGTGTGCTGTCAGGAAGGCTGGCACCAAGAGGTAATTTATAAGGTACTGTGAGCACATTGGAGAGACGTGACCCAAGAAAGCCAGCACCTCTACAGACTCTGCCCTACCACTAACAAGGCAGACAGGGCAGGTTCTAACAGACAAGCTTCCAAGATGCCAAGAGGCTGGCACAGCAGAAAGATTCCCCTATTGGTCTTCGGGGACAGTCTGATAAAGAGAAAACAAATCTAAGCCCTATCCAAAGGGTACAGAATCACAGAATGAAACACTTCTCCCTGGAACCCCACTGTGCAAGCCACCTACTCTGTGGCATTTCAACAATTCCACGAAGCAGTGAAGGTGGAGGTTATGGACCCATCCTACAGCTGGGAACACCAAAGTCTAGAGAGGATCCCTGCCTAGCTGGGGGGTCCGAGATGTAGTATCAACAACCACAGCTGATTTGCATTATATCTCAGAAACTGGCTGCAAAGAGTGTGAATAAAACACAAAGCACGCAGCAAGTGGGCAGAGCTTCCCAGTGGGTGGAGGGGCAGCCTCAGGGGCAGGAACCCCTGCATGCTCTGCTGGATCTGGAGCTCTCGAGGGAGCTGTACACCCAGACGGCCTCCAGGAGCAAGTGGCAGAGAGCCCGTCCCCCTCTGCATATCCACACACACCAGTGTCCTCTGAAGGAGAAGCAGACAGCAGAGATAACAGGATGGCTTGTTCTCCAGGAGCTACATTCTGGGAGGTGTACCCAGCCCAGTACCAAAGGGAGCATGGCTAGCACGTAAAGGAAGACTGAACGAGCAGCTGAGAGAGATCGGGGTGGGGGGCAGGTTACATGCAGCTCAGGGAGGGAGAATAACATGGGGTGGATCAATGATAGGAAATAAACGAAGGAGTCTGGGAGCTGGGCAGGTGGAGACACATGGGGTGAGAGGGATATTCTAGGCAAAAACAAAAACAACAAAAAAAACAAACGGTGCGGAAGTATGGAGGGGTAGAGGGGCTCTCAGAACAGGCAAGGAGGAAGGGTGTTTTACACTGCCCTGCAAACCTGCCTGCCTGTGGCCCCACAGGACTGGGAACCCACAGTTCCAGACTGCAGAATGGACTTTCTCAGAAAGGAGCTGCGACCAGGACGTCCTGAAGCTGGATCTGGTACATACAAGGGCCAACCTGGGCAGGCGCCAGGGCAGAGGCCAAGGGCAGGACAGGGTCACAGTCACAGGAGACATGCTGTGATTGGGGTCATTTTAGAGGCAGGCAGGAGAGGCTGGAGTAGGGAGAGGTGGGGGGCAGTTTTGTGCTAAAACAGCATCACCTGACATTAGGGACAGACCCTGAAGGTGCATCTTCAGTGAGCACTCTCAGCTTTGCTCCAGCTCACTGGAGTTGCTGGCTCTGGAAAGCACAGCCTCACTGACGACGCGCCCCATGGGAGCCATCTGTTGGCTTACAGGCTTTGCTGCTTCACTTTCTCCCCCCACCCCCACCTCCGGGATTATTTTTAAAAGATTAGGTTTCCTGTTTTCACTGCCTGGCAGCCAGGCCTTGTGTCCATCCATCCATTGTCACGGCCATTATGGCAATGGCATAGTGGGAACGGGCTGGCACGCAGCAGGCCCTCCCGGCTCGTAATGAGGGATCAGCCACCTCCTCACCCTGCACCAGCTGGCTGATCCGTAAACACCACTTCCTCCTGCGCAGGGCCAGGCTGCGACCTCTCCCACGGCAAGAGGCCTCTTAATGAAACAAGTCAGCAGGCGATTCATCCTAGCTGCTGACAGCCGCTCACCCTCGGAACTGGCTCATTCCAGGACAGAAAAAACAGTCCTTTATGGGGCTCCTTCCAATGCCCCTCCCCCAGCAGTGGGGTACAGGTGGACCAGGTTACCCTGGGTGAGGAGTGGGAGATCCTCACTACAAGGACCAAGGTGCCCCATGTCTGTCCAGCCACTTGTGGCTTGAGTGACTGGAGATCCACAGGCTGGCTCTGACCCACAACTGCCCAGGCTGAGGTCTGTCCCCAGATGTATCATAGAACCAATAAAGTCACCAGCCCCACTTGCGCACCACACCCCTGAGCAGACCCAACACATTCTCCTGGTCTCCCAGGGGCTTAAGCAGTGGCCTTAAAGTTCTCTAACTTTCTCCAACCACCCCCTGTCCCCCACCAATAGCCCCTACACTGAGGCTGAGTTGGGACAAGGCAATGAAAAGGTGGGAAGGCTTTCCCAGCTTCACCCGCCTTACTAATGCCATCCTGATAAGAACTCTGCAGCTAGTCAGGCTCAGCGGCTCATGCCTGTAATCCTAGCACTCTGGGAGGCTGAGGCAGGTGGATCACCTGAGCTTAGGCGTTCCAAAGCAGCCTGAGCAAGAGCGACATTCCAACTCTACTAAAAATAGAAAAAAAAAAAGACAAACCAGCTTGATATGGTGGCAGGCACCTGTAGCCCCAGCTATGGGGGAGGCTAAGGCAAGAGGATCATTTGTGCCCAAGAGAGTTTGAGGTTGCTGTGACTATGATGACTCCATGGCACTCCAGCCTGGGTGACAGAGTGAGATTCTGTGTCAAAACAAACAAACAAACAAAAACTCTGCACCTATAAAGGAGGAAGCTGAAATCCATAGGGCCAGGGAAGAGAACTCAGCTTCTGGATACAGGACACCATCCGGGGTCACCTTCAACAACCCTCATGTGGCTCAAGTGGCTAAGGCGCCAGCCACATACACCTAAGGTGGCAGGTTTGAATCCAGCCCGGGCCCGCCAAACAACAATGACTGCTGCAACAACAACAACAAAAAAATAGCCAGGCGTTGTGGTGGGTGCCTGTGGTCCCAGCTGCTTGGGAGGCGGAGGCAGGAGACTCACTTGAGCCCAGGAGTTGGAGGTTGCTGTGAGCTGTGATGCCATAGCACTCTGCCCAGGGGGACAGCTTGAAGCTCTGTCTCAAAAAAAAACAACCCTCATGTGCCCCAGCCAGGAGATAGGGTGGGTAAGAAGCTCAGAGACTCCAGCCAGCAGCAGCAGGTAGTTAGTCCTGGGCCCTCACCCAGACCCAAGGGCCCCACTGCCCCACTGAGGGCCAGGTCAAAGCACAAACCCCACACTGAGGGGACAGTCACTGGAGGCCTGGAGGCACAGAAGGATGAAGAGAGCAGGGAAGGCAGGGACAGGAGTGGGGAGGCTTGTTCTGACAAGAGGAGGGTTGTGGTGGTGGTTTCCCTGGAGCTGGGCCCATTGGCTCAGGCCAGATTCACACCTTCTCTGCAGAAACCCAGCTTTCTTCCAAGGTGAGTTAGAAGTCCGGGTTTCCCTCTCTCTCTCCAGCAGGATCTGGATGTCAAGGCTTCACACGTCCAAGCAGGTGGCCATACCTCGAGCCCACTGTCCATCTGCCAAGCACACCAGTGTTCACGCAATGCCCCCTCAACTATGTAAGGAGGTCAGTTCTCATTGGCTGGGCACCATGCCTGCCTTAGAGAGGTGGCTCACCAACACCTCCATGGCCTGGGTCTATTCATGTCGTGCCACAGCTAGAAGATTCCCCACAGTGAGGTCACTATATTCAGAGTCCTCTCCCAAGGTCCAGGCTGTAGAAGGTCCTGTGCCAGCTGAGCCCACAAGTATCAACAGTAAACACCCCCCCACTCCAACATTACTGAACTAGGAGTCAGTGGACAGCATGCTGAGAATTTTTATTTTGAACCCACTACATAACATGGCAATAAGCAAACGCCTAAGAAAATCATCCATAACCTCAGCTCCTTGACCAATGGTCTGGGTTCATTTTCCCACAATCACTTCTGGTCCTTGTCCTGCGACTATGTGACTAAAACCCCATGGAGGGAGGATCACCAGGGGCCCAGGGAATCACACCTGCCTTATGTCACGCCCTGAGTCAGTGTGATATTGCTGACTCTCCCATCAAGAGGGAAGTCCAGCTCTCCACCCCCTGGATCTGGGCTGGACTCAGGACCCACTGCGACCAACAAAAATGACAGCAGTGACAGTCTGCAACGTCCACAGCCCCAGACTTAAAGAAACCTGCAGCATCCGCCTTCACTCTTGCGACCAGCCTACAAGTGAAGAACTCAGGTGAGACTCTGGAACAACGACAGATCACAAGGAGAGAGAGGTGGACACCTACCCAGCACATCTGCAGCCACACAGTGAGGCCACCGCAGGTGACAGCTGCAGTCGACTCACAAGCTGAATGCAGTCACGCCAGCGAGCCCACGTGCCCGCACCAGAAAACTCACCTGTCAGCCCAGAGTCCTGAGGGATTAAATTGTGTTGTTTTGAGTCACTAAGTCTTGGGATGGTTTGTTAATGCAGCAAGAAACGACGGATATAAAACCTAACACTCCAGTCTGCATATCTCGCTTTCTGCTGTTAGACGATGTTCCACGTGGCTACTTCCATCTCATCCTTACCCTCTGCTGACGACAGAACAGTCGTCCAAGCCGATGGAGGCCCTTGGGTTGCAGACATTCAATCTGTTTCCAGTTTTCCACTGTTACAAATACAATGAATAGCTTCATGTAATGGTACCAAAAAGGAAAGGAGGGGGAGACAGATTTCCTTAGGAAAATAATCCCCAGGGCGGGGGATTACTGGGTCTGAGGTTATGAACATGGTAATGATTCTTGAACAATGTTGGCACAGAACGTAGAAAGAAAGACACCCTTTAAGCACGATGTAAAAGGGGAGGGGTGCTGTGAGTAAACTCAGTCTTGCAGAAGCACAGGCACGCACCTGTGTGAGAGGCCAGGCCCCACACAGACCCAGAACGGTACTGCCAGCAATTATGGGTCCACTCAGGCCTGACCAAAGAGGAAAGGACTTGGAGCACCTACCCAATTCTTGAGGGAAACAGAAGGTTACGTATAAGACATTTCTTAGTTAGACTTTATCACTACCAGCTTAGCCACATTTCTTAAACATGGCAAATTAAAGGGATGTGGTAATTATAGAAAATGCTCCAGGTTTATAGAAAAGGTGAAATTCCTGGAGTTCCAGTCACTAACTCCTTGACTAACTGGTCCTACATCCCTCCTCCACTGGGCCTGTCCTCTCAAGGCACACTCCAGCCCCAATACCTGAACTACTGGGGGGGGGGGTATGCAGAACCACAGTCCCACCCCGAGCTGGTGCCCGACACGTAAAGGAAGACCCTAGACCAGCCCAGCTCGTTCCCCTCAGAAGGCAGCATCACACCCAACAGGGTCCTTGTCCCATAACCACTCCAGTTTCATCACTGACTTGGCTAAGAACAGCCAGCCCCCAGGTCTGTACCTGCCATCAGCAGATGGAATCACACGGAAACACCTCCCCAACTCCCCTGAGGGACATCTGAGGTTCACCACTTCCTGGGAATGGCTGGCTCAACCTCCCCTGGCACAGATGGTGGTGGAAAACAGAGATGGGGCTTGTAGCCAGAAACTCTCCTTTCCAAGAACTCCTGCCCTCTTTATCAGTGACCTGCTACATTCCAGAAAGCTTTACTCACTTCAGTTACAGCAAGAGAACAGTTCCCCTCTCCCACCAACAAGCAGAGGGCTGGATGTGCCGTGGGCATTCATGCAGGAAGGACCTGTTTGCAAGAGATCAAGAGAGAAAGTGTGTCGACCCAGACCCAAGTTCACATCAGCCACAGGGCAGAAGCCAAGAGCCCATCAACTAATGGATGGATTTAAAAAAAAAAATGCGCTGTACACATACCCCAAACTTTTATTCAGCCTAAAAATGGCAGGAAATTCTAACACACGCTACAGGGTGGACTGCACTTAGGGAAGGGAGTCTGACACGAAAGGAAAAGTTCTGTAGGATTCAGCTCAGGTGAGGTCCACAGAGTCACGGCAACAGAAAGCAGGATGGTGGTGACCGGGAGCTGGGGAAGGGAGGGGGCAGTTATTGTTTGCTGGTATTGAATTTCAGTTTGGGGAAGATGAAAAGGTTTTGGAGATGGACGGCTGCCCAGCACTGGCAATGTACTTACGCCACTGATTGTACACTCAGAAATGGCTAAAGTGGTACATTTCACATCATGCATAGTTTATCTCAGTTTTTGAAAAAAAAAACAAAACCCCAAAGCCCCCACCTAATTTAACCCCTTCCAAAAGTAAGTTTGGACAACACACTCAGAGACAGATGCATGATCCGAGTCCTCTCACAGAGCCTCATGCCTACTGCCAGAAACAACTCTAAGAGGGAGTCTGACAGCTCCCTGCCCGGCCCACTCCACCTAACACAAAGGGCACCAGTCCCTGGAAGGAACATTCTCATAGCTGCCCTGTCCCTGCTGTGGGATCAGCCTGAGCAGAGAGAGAGCTGGAAGAAAACATGCAAGACACAAGACAGGCCACGGGGGCTGAAGGAGGATCCTGGGTCAGGACCCCAAGAGCAGCAGTAGCTCCCACCTGGGGCCTCAGAGCCCAGGAGGCGGAACAGGGCCCGCTCCGTGACCTGTGAGTCCTCTTTCATCTTTTTCTCATGCTAGGATGTCATCTAAGGTATCAATTAAAAAGAAGAGTTCTATCCTTAAAACAAAACAAAACCCCATGGAAAAAAAAATCACTGCCTGGAAATGGACATGCTGGGCTTTTCCACCTTGGGTGGAAAAAAGCAGCTTTTCATCTTCCACTTCAGCCCCTTAAAATAAAACAAAACAAAACAAACATCCAGCCAACTCATGAAGCAGCCGACATCCTCTCCCGCTATCTGTCATAACAGCAACTATGATAACAACAATAAAATGAGGACGAGAAGTGTGATTAAGCACTCAGGGCGCGCCAGCAGCTGTGCTAAGTGCTTTTGCTGCACACATCGGCTCGTTTAATCTTCGTGGCAAGGCCCCGAGAAAATGACTACTCAGGTTTCTATTTTACAGATGAGGGAACTTAGCATATCTCATCCATTCTCAGCCATGCATTTCCCCCAAATTCAATGTAATTCAAAATGGGATCTTGCATCTCTGCCTTATACAATGATAACTGGGAGGGTGAATGGACCTTGCCTGACAAGAGAGTCTTAAGAGTGAGGGAAATGCACAGTGCAGAGTCTAGGACCCAGCTTTGCCTCTAGGAGAAGCCCTGAATCCCTGTGCTCAACCATTCTTCAAAGGAAAAGCTCTTCACACCTCTCGGCCCGACCCCTGGCCTCTTGCACTGAGCCTCACTTGGAACCACCAGGCAGGGCACAGGCCAATAACGGTGTCACTCACAGCCTAGCCAGTGCCCAGGCTGGCAGACTGAGTCCTGGAGACACCTGCTGAGGATGGCCACACCCAGGGCTGTGAGCGTTCCCCACAGAGGGACTGCAGGACACTTGGCAGTCTGCAGGGGTCAGCTGTCCAGATGGAAAGCTGCCACAAGACCCAGGCAAGCAAGGACGGCCAGGCAGGTGAGCCCAAGGGTCAGAATGAAACTTGACAAAGGAAGTTTCCTTTCACCAAGCAGCCTGAAAGCCTCCCAATTAGAGAGAATGCTCGCCGTACTGCCAGTCCTTGTCCCTCCTGAGGTCGGCACCATCCTAGCAATTCAGATAAAGCTGGTCATTTCTCACACATCCAAGCCCTCTGCAGACAAGACATTGATTTACGACAATATAATTCACACCCTGGGTCCAGCAACCATTCAGACACAGGGCATGCAGCATGCAGCTGTCACATCTCTTGGCCAAAAAGCAGGTGCATGTATTTTCCTCTTCAATAATGAAACAAACCAAAGGACAGAGTCACAAACACCCTCTCTGTCAGAACGAGAGCAGTTGGCCCAGGGAGGTTATGTGTGTCAGGAGACACAGCGCCATGCTCATGGACGGTCACGATCACAGAGGCAAGTCTATGGTGCTCATTCCAGAAGCCCCCTGTGCTTCCACTGGAGAGGCTGGTCCAGGTGGCAAAAGGCCCAGAGGGAACTTACTCTAGGACCTGGCAGGCCTGTGGGTTTTCTGCATCTGCATTGCAAAAAATGTATCAAGCTTCCCAGAAACTCCTGCACTCCCGCTAAGGCCCTGAAGTCCACAGCAAGGTAGGTGTGTCCCTACAGGCGCCAAATATCACTACAGTTTCCAGGAATACCTGTCAGCAGTTTTCAGCCCAAGAACTAGGAACAGTGAAGGAATCCATCTCTGAACAGAATCTACCCTGTGAGGTCTTCCCCTGTACAAGCCAAAGCACCTGCCAATCCTACCGTAGCTCAGATTCCAGGCCCAGGTGACCTTTGACCATGTACCCTGAAGGTTTCTCTTCTCCCCCAGCTCTCTTCCCAGGCCTGGTCATACCAGTAAAGGAGAACCCAGAGAGGAGAAAAGAGAGAAGTGTATGGGAAACTGGCAAGCCCCTTTCAGAGATGGGAGCGTCAAGCCAAGGGCAGGACCCTGAACATGGGACAGGGAGGAGAACCAGAAGAGGGGGTTTGTTCCCTGGTACTGAGAGGAGGAGCCCAAACCTGGATGGAGGTGAGGACCCTTGAGCCAATCTAGAGACGCAATGGACAAAAGCTGCTCCACAACCCCCACCCCAAGGACCAGTGTGGCCTGGAAGGTCGGACATCTATAAGAAACACTAAGAAAAGGACTATGTCTGGCGGCACCTCTGGGTCAAGAAGTAGGGTGCTGGCCCCACATAACAGACATGGTGGGTTCAAACCTGGCCCCGGCCAAAAACTGCAAAAAAAAGGACAATGTCCACCAAAAGCCCACATGCTGTGTGATCCCATTTGTAGGAAACATTTAGAAAAGTCCAATCCAGAGACAGAAAGCAGATTGCGGGTATTGGGATTAGGGTTAGGGGATAGTGCACACTGCAGCAGGCATGCGGTCTGGGGAATGGGGGGGGTGATGGGAATGTTCTGGAATCAGACAGTGGTGAGGGCTGCACAAGTTGGTGGCTACACCAACCGCCAGGGAGTGCTGCACCTTAGTGAGCTACAGAGGGTGCAAGTCCAACCTCAATAAAGCTGTTAAAATAGGACACAAAAGGACAGGACAGTACTGACTTCTCCGGGGATGAAATACCCCTCAGTGATACAACAGAACATGCCGTCCACGATTAGTACACACAACATGGGTAAATGCCGCGTACACTGTCCAAGTGAGAGGCCAAAATCATACATACTGCACGATTCCGATCACACATGTCCAGGGACAGGCGAGAGCAAAAGGAGAGAAAGCACGTCTGTGGCTGCCACAGGCTGCAGGTGGGAAGGACACCAACAAGGAACACGGGCGAGGGAAGGTTTGGACCTGCTGTGTATTTTCTTCTTTTCTGAGACAGAGTCTCACTCTGTTGCATTGGGTAGAGTGTTGTCAGTCACAGCTCACAGCAACCTCAAACTCTTGGGCTTCAGCAATCCTCCTGCCTCAGCCTCCCCGGAAGGTGGGACTATAGGTGTGCACTATCATGTCCAACTAATTTTTCTATTTTTAGTAGAGACAGGGTCTCGCTCTTCCTCAGGCTGGTCCCTAACTCCTGAGCTCAAGCAATCCTCCCACTTTGGCCTCCCAGAGGCCTGGGATTACAGGTGTGAGCTGCTATGCCCAGTCATCTGCTATGTATTTTCACTACAGTTGCACAACTCTGTCGTAACTCACCGAACAGGGCAGTACACCAAGAAGAGTGACTTCTGCTGTCTGTAAATGGCACCTTCACATATGTGCGTGCGCACGCACACCTCGAGTGACATTTCAACATCTTTCAAGTCTTTAAATTTCTTTTTCCTAATGTGGACAGAAGTTCCTATAATTGAAAATCTGTGGCGGCACCTGTAGCTCAGTGGGTAGGGCACCAGCCACATATACCAAGGCTGGCAGATTCAAACCCGGCCCAGGCCAGCTAAAACACCAATGACAATTGCAACAAAAACACAGCCAGGTATTGGGGCGGGCACCTGTAGTCCCAGCTACTTTGGAGGCTGAGGCAAGAGAATGGCTTAAGCCCAAGAGTTTGAGGTTACTGTGACAGCACTCTACCGAGGGTGACATAATGGGACTGTCTCAAAACAAAAAAAAAAAAAAAAAAAGAAAGAAAAAGAAAAAAGAAAATCTGTTAAAAAGAGGAAAGAGAGTTGATTGGAAAACAAATAGCTAGAGGTGGGGGAGCGGAAAATAAATGTAAAAATTTGATGTTCAAAAAAAAAAAAATCACTGAATTTGTAGATCCATGTTCCTCATACTCACGATACCAAACAAAGGTGGGGTAATCTCAGTGTCCATCAGCAGATGGACGGATAAACAAAATGTGGCGTTTACATGTATAATGGAATGTTAGTCATAAAAAGAAAGGAATTCTGACCCATGGTACAACACGGACGAATCTTGGGGACATTTTGCTATGTAAAATAAGCCCGATGCAAAAAAGAAAAATGCTGTCTGTCACACAAGGTCCTGAGAGTTGTCAGGTCCACAGAGACACAAAGTTAAACCGAGGTTTCCAGGGGCTGGGAGAGGGGAAACGGGAGGGGGTAGTTAACAGATCCCGAATGCTGATTATACAAGATGAAAAATTCTAGAGATGGGTGTTTGTGATGACTGCACAACGTGAAGGGACTTGACACCACTAAACCGTATATTTAAATGGTCAAGAGAGCAAATTTTATGGTATGTGTATCTTACCACACACACAACAAAACCAAAACAAACAAAAAAAGCCCCAGTGACTCTTCCCCACAGTCCGCCATGCACACTCTGGGCCTGGTGAGCCCAGCCCACAGCCTTCAGCCCACAGCCTTCAACCCACAGCAGACAGAGCCTCTCTGCACTGCCAGACAGCAGGTTCCAGCCCCACGTTCTCACGAATGCCAGAGGGCCTGATGGAGGTTTCTGGACAGCCGCCCCACACGTGCCTTGTAAGGAGCTGGCTGACACGTGAAGCTCCACGGACAGTGACGTTCCAGCGTGTCTGTTCTGCATGCAGACCCTAAATACCGCACCATCTGGATCGGTGCTTGCCAACAGGAGGCTGGGAGCCAGGAAGCCAAGCAAAGGTGACCAACAGCAGGCTGTCTGCTGCCCGGCTGGGGGAGGAGCTATCCAGAACGTGCCCATGAGCCATGAGATGTCACAAGCATACAGTGTAGGGGGCACTGAGCAGGACTTCTGGCAGCTACGTAGTCCATGATCATTCCATCCTCCATGCATAAGCCCTCTCTGTCCTGTGGGGTGGGCACACTAGAACACCCCACTTCACTGCCAGCCAGTCTCACCCTGAGCTATGTGCCAGCTATCCCAGCCTATAGTACTCCATGGCAGGCCAGGCCATTACACTTCCCAGCTCCTGTGTGCTGCCTCTGCTCAGAATGCCTCTTCCCCTACCTCACAATGGCCTAAAACACTCCTTTCCATCTTAGTCCATTCAAGATACAACTAATGGGCCACTCCCATCAGGAAGACCTCCTCACTTTCCGGATAGCTCCTCCCCCAGCCGGGCAGCAGACAGCCTGCTATTGGTCACCTTTGCTTGGCTTCCTGGCTCCCAGCCTCCGGTTGGCAAGCACCTATCCAGAAGCTTCACTGTCCATGGACCTTCATGTGTCACCCAGCAGTCAGTCCCTTCTCAGGCTCTGCTTGGTGCTGACCTCCATTCCCAGCCCCCATTTATCAGCTGCTACGTGTCAAGGTCTACCAGCATTCAGCTTAGACCCCAGCAGGTGCTACATAAACTTCAAATGAACAGATGGGGAGTTGGAGGATGGATGGGTGGTTGACTAGATGTTATACAGATAGAGAAATGAATGGACGGATGGATGGATAATGACCAGGTTATGGATGGATGATAGATAAAGAACAGATGAATGGCTGGCTGGGTGGATGGCTGAATGGATAAAGAGTAGATGAATGGCTGGCTGGTTGGATGGATGGACAGATAAAGAGTAGATGAATGGCTGGCTGGTTGGATGGATGGATAAAGAGTAGATGAATGGCTGGCTGGTTGGATGGATGGATGAAGAGTAGATGAATGGCTGGCTGGTTGGATGGATGGATGAAGAGTAGATGAATGGCTGGCTGGTTGGATGGATGGATGAAGAGTAGATGAATGGCTGGCTGGTTGGATGGACGGATGAAGAGTAGATGAATGGATGGCTGGTTGGATGGATGGATGAAGAGTAGATGAATGGCTGGCTGGTTGGATGGATGGATGAAGAGTAGATGAATGGATGGCAGGTTGGATGGATGACTGACTGGATGTTAGACAGATAGATGGATGGATCATGGACAAATGGTTAGACAAATGATAAATGAATAAAGAATAGATGAATGGATGGATAGTTGACTGTACATTACACGAATGGACAAATGAATGGATAGATGAATGATGGATAAATGACTGGATGATGACAGACAAAGAATATATGAATGGATAAGAATGTGTGAACAGATGGCTGGCTGGCTGGATGACTGGATGGATGGATGGATGGATGATAGACAGAAGCTTGGATGAATGACAGATGAATGGATGGCTAGATGGATGATTGGAGAATAGATGAATGCAGCTCAGTGCCCATAGCTCACTGGTTACGGCGCCAGCCACATACACTGAGGTTGGTGTGTTCTAACCTGGCCTGCTAAGTAACAATGACAACTGCAACAAAGAACAGCCAGGGGTTGTGGTGGGTGGGCACCTGTAGTCCCAACTACTTGGGAGGCTGAGGCCAGAGAATCACTTAAGCCCAAGAGTTGGAGGTTGCTGTGAGCTGTGACGCCACAGCACTCACTGAGGGCGGCGTAGTAAGACTCTGACTCAAAAAAAAAAAAAAAAGAATAAATGAACGGCTGGTTGGCTGGCTGGCTGGCTGAAGGAAGAATAGATGAATGGGCAGCTGGAATGACAGATGGATGATTAGATGTCAGAGGGACGGATGGATGAATTATGGACAAGTGGTTGGATGAACGGCAGACAAAGAATAGATGAATGGGTGGCTGGCCTGCTGGCTGGCTAGATAACGGAACACCTCAGGCATGGCTACCACTTTCTCAGGAACACCTCAGGAAACAGAGTGAGAGTTTACTCATCTTAGGGCTTATGAGATTCAGGATTCCAACATCCTGTTCTCTTAATGTGGAGGATTTTTTTCTTTTCTTTTCTTTTCTTTTTTTTTTATTCCTTTGACCAATAAATGATTATTTTCTTAACTTTCTATTCTGGAAAATGTCAAATGAATACAAAAGTAGAGAACAATATCATAAATGCCCATGAAGCCCCATCGTTTAGCTTCAAGGGTTATTAAACTCGTAGCAGGCCTGGTTTTAGGGAATGAATGTCAGCCCTGGGCGGCAGCAGGGAACACGGCATGGAAGCAGGAGCTGGAAACCAAGCAACCATCTCCCATCTCTGCCTTCCCACCTCCAGCAATCTCACTGAGGAAAGAGTCCTCACGGGGACCAGGAAGGTCAACCCTACCTTCCTCCCAGGTTCCAGCAGAGAAGCTTGTGCAAGGTCCTGAACACAGACGTGAGATGCCCACACACAGCTTTATCATCAATTTCATAATCCCCAGGCATTAGGAGGCAGCCCTCTGTAGAACACAGTTGGCCAACTGCAGCCCACAGGCTAAATCCTGCCCACTGCCACCTGTTCTCGTGTGACCCAGGATCTCAGAATGGTTTTTACAGTTTTAAATGATTATATTCTAAACGGTTACGTAAGTACCTACAAAGTAGCCTCCATTTTGCCTCTCAGCCTCAAAGACAAGATTAGTTACAACCCAGCCCTTTGAGAAAAGGTCAGCCAACCCCAGCACTGCAGAGTAAAGAGCAGAGACCCAAAACAACCATCCTGGGTTCAGATCCAGGCTCTGCTATGGTTTACTTTTATCCTTCCCCACAGTGGGAACAGGGGCAAACTGAGGGTGGTGGAGGTCCACCTCAGGCTAACGCTGCCAAATGAGACATTTCTACAGGAGAGTGGTGACTTCCACTGAAGTTCCCTCACCCTACGGAGTGCTAACATTCAGCACCCGAGTCCTTCCTGCCCTCGCACCCTTTCTGGACAGACCAGCTAACCCACAGGGCTGTCCAATTCAAGTCTGGGACAGCCCCCATGCCAGCTGGCACTGAGAATCCTCATGAAAGTCTAATAGGGACTGGACAGAAAGCTTCCCCTGCAGGAAGGGAGCCTGCATCCCAGGTGGGGTCCATACAATGAAGGTAAACGATGTCCCCAAAGTACCAAATGTGCCTCCCACACTCTGGGATCGAGATGGGGACCCCACACATGCACGCCTACCCATCTCAGTGCTGGCCTTTCTCACGAGCATTCCCGACCACACGGAGCCACACTCCAGCTGGCAAGATACCAGCTGGCACTACCAGGCTTCCCGTTGCCAACCACCTGCCAGACACCATTGCCTCTGCCCCGCCAGACGCCCCCATGCTGCCCTCTCCCCCTCGTATACTGCTGGTGGGGCCTTCCCGCTGCTCACACTCTGCATTTCAGCACCCTGGTCCAAGTGACACCTGCAGGCCCCAGAACACCTGTTTCCAGTTCTGGCAGTTGAGTTGCTGACTATCCAGTGGGCAGTGAGGGAAGATAACACATCACCCAGCAAAGAAGCATCCTGGTTCCTGTCAAACCTGCACAGAGAGCCAAATCTATCTAGCCCTGACCCACTGTGGGCTCTCCTGATCTGCTGTGGGCTCTCCTGACCTGCTCTGGGCTTTCCTGACCTGCCATGGGCTCTCCTGACCCACCGTGGGCTCTCCTGACCACAGGTTTCCTGACCCACTGTGAGCACTGAAGGAAGCCAGCTGCAACCAGGGTTTTACACAGAAGCTGCTTCGGGACACCCACCAATGGGAGTTTCCAAATAATCTACAGGCAACTCTGAGCAGCACGACTTAATTTTACTTGGATTCACAAAACTAAAGGGATCCTAAAGCTGCTCCCATTCAGCTTCCTCACTTACAGTCAGTAACTGAGAGGCCCCACAAGTTTCAGGGCCTTCCCAGAATCAGAACAGCAGCCACCAACACAGCTAAGATGGGTAAGGCCGAGCAGGAGGAAAGGGTGAGACCCAGCTCTGTAAATTTCGAGCCAGGACACCCAAACCTTGAGCTGCGAGCTCTAGGCTGCAGCGAGATCTGAGACAAGACAGAGTGCCCTCCACGGTGCAGGACCACCAGCCAGTGCTGAGAAGGGGCCGTTCCTTTCCTTTCCTCCCCAAGCCCATGCCACCATGCCGCACTCCCTCCAAATAGCCTCACTGTACCTACCCCTCCCCAGGCCAAGTTCTGCAGGACCCTGTGAACCCCCGCAAGTGCTCACACACAGGCAGGAGTCTGTCCTGCTGCCCCAGCTCATGCACAGCCCTATTTATTTCTCTCCCTTTGTAAAATCCCTTTTCTACCACACCATTCTGTTTCCTTGGAGCTTTAATTAAAGCCAAGCAGGAACTCTGTGAGCCAGAATTAACTGGACAGTGCTCTCTGGCAGACCTAACCCACTGCCAGGGCTCATAGGAGAGATGCCAAATTGCTTTTCAGATTCAGTGACACTCAGTCCAGAACAGCAATCAACTAGCAAGTTTTACAATGGACAAGGGGACAGTGAGTTCTTTCCCTACCACGGACCATAGAGCTGACAACTAAGCGCAGCCCCTGCTCAGGATCCCTCCCTATCTAGGACTGGCTGTTTCCAAAGGTCATCAAGAAATCAGGAGTTACTGTGAGCCCCAGCCTAGGACAGACTCCCCGTGACCTAAAGCAAACCCCAAACTCAGATTCTGCTTCCATGATGAAAATCCCACATCACAATTTTGCATTATTGGAGGGCAAGGACCCACCCAGCTGGGCCTCTTACCATCCAATGAAACTGCTTCAGTAAAATCCCGGAAAATGAATAAGGGCAAGAAAGAAGTTGGAGAGTAGACCATTAACCTCAAAGCCAAGGGCAAACTCTACAGCATTTCTAGAAGGTAACTTGGCAGTAGATATCAAGAGTCTTAAAACCGGCTCAGTGCCTGTGGCTCAAGCGGCTAAGGCACCAGCCACATACACCTGAACTGGCGGGTTCAAATCCAGCCCAGGCCTGCTAAACAACAATGATGGCTGCAAACAAAAAAATAGCCAGATGTTGTGGTGGGTGCCTGTTGTCCCAGCTACTTGGGAGGCGGAGGCAGGAGACTTGCTTGAGCCCAGGAGTTGGAGGTTGCTGTGAACTGTGATGCCATAGCACTAAGGGTGACAAGGAGGTGGAGGCAGGAGACTTGCTTGAGCCCAGGAGTTAGAGGTTGCTGTGAGCTGTAATGCCAAGCTACTCAGGGTGATAGCTTAAGGTTCTGTCTCAATTAAAAAAAAAAAAAAAGTCTTAAAACCATCCACATCGTCTGACCTGGCAAACCCAGTGACAGGTGTCCACCCTGTCATGGTGGAATCCCACATAAAAAAATACTTACCGTGGGGCAGCGCCTGTGGCTCAAAGGAGTAAGGCACCAGCCCCATATACCGTAGGCAGTGGGTTCAAACCCAGCCCTGGCCAAAAAAAAAAAAACCTGCAAAAAAGATACTTACGGTATGTAAATGTGATAGAACTTTAAAATGGCTAAAGTGGTAAATTTTATGTTACATATATTTCACTGTAATTCCTTAAAATATTTTTAAATGTCAAAATTTTAAACATAATATGTGAAAATAATAATGTAACATACCAGAAGTTAATAATGTAATTGTTTACTTTAAATGAGTGAATTACATGGTACAGAATTATATTGTCAATGAAGCTGTTAAAAAAAAAAAAAAAAGATGTTACTGAAACATTCTAACAACCAGCTACATACAACCAGGCATGGTGGCTTGCACTTGTAATCCTCACACTTTGAGAGGGTAAGGTGGGAGGATCAATTGAGACCAGGAGTTCAAGGCCAGCCTGGACAACATAGCAAGATCCTGTCTCAGAGCACATAAAAAAATTAGCCAGTGTAGCAGTGCACATCTGTAGTCCCAGCTGCTTGGGAGGCTGAGGCAGGAGGATCAATTATGCCTGGGAGTTTGAGGGTGCTGAGAGCTATGTTAATGCCACTGCATTCTAGCCCAGGTGACAAAGTGAAAACCTATCTTAAAAAAAAATGGTTAAAAGACCCAAGTGCCATCAACAGGTGGATGGATAAAAAGAACGTGTTATATACAAACAATGGAATATCATTCAGCCTTAGAAGGGAAATTCTGACACACACTAAAACACGAATGAACCTTGAGGGGATTATATGAAAAAAACCAGTCACTAAAAGACAAAAACTGTGTGATTCTAGTTATTGAGGTACCCAGACTAGTTAAATTCCTAAAGACAGAAAGTAGAATGGTGGCTGCCAGGGGTAGAGGGAGGGGAATGGATAGTTACTGTTTAATGTGAATATATGGGTAAAGAATTTCCGTTCTGCGAGATGAAAACAGTTTTAGAAATTGATGGTGGTGACAGTTGCCCAATTATGTGAATGTCCTCAATTGTACACTAAAAAAATGACTAAAGTGGTAAATTTTATGTTAAATATATTTCACTGTAATTCCTTAAAATATTTTTAAATGTCAAAATTTTAAACATAATATGTGAAAATAATAACGTAACATACCAGAAGTTAATAATGTAATTGTTTACTTTAAATGACTGAATTACATGGTACAGAATTATATTATCAATGAAGCTATTAAAAAAAAAAAAAAGATGTTACTCAAACATTCTAACAACCAGCTACATACAGTAACCACTTTTAAATGTCCAAAATTCAGGCTCGGCACCTGCAGCCCAAGTGGCTAGGGCACCAGCCATATACACTGGAGCTGGCAGGTTCGAATCCAGCTCAGTCCTGCCAAACAACAATGACAACTACAACTAAAAAACAGCTGGGCGTTATAGTTCCAGCTACTTGGGAGGCTTAGGCAAGAGAATCACTTAGGCCCAAGAGTCTGAGGTTGCTGTGAGCTGTGATGCCAGGGTACTCTACCAAGGGTAACATAGTGAGACTCTGTCTCAAAAAAAAAAAAAAAAAAAGTCCAAAATTCACTAAAATTATATAAATTAAATCACAGCCCTATTACAGAGCCCTTAAAAATAAAGGTTACAGGGCAGTGCCTGTGGCTCAAAGGAGTAGGGTACCAGCCCCATATGCCGGAGGTGGCGAGTTCAATCCCAACCCCGGCTAAAAACTGCAAAAAAAAAAAAAAAAAAAGTTATAAAACAGCAATACAAGAAAATACATTTACTGACAAAGGCAGGATACCTAACCAAACACCCAAATCTCAGCTCTATAAAAGAATTTTAAACACAATTATGCACATATAAAGTCAGAAAGAAAATTAAATCTTCCTAACATCAAGCAGAAACCTGTCTCTTGAACCTTCCAGACCTTGAAGAAATCTACTCTCTTTTTTTTTTTTTGAGACAGAGCCTCAAACTATCCCCCTGGGTGGAGTGTTGTGGCATCATAGCTCACAGCAACCCCAACTCCTGGGTTCAAGCGAGTCTCCCACCTCAGCCTCCCAAGTAGCTGGGACCACAGGCTCCCACCACAATGCCTGGCTATTTTTTGGTTGCAGCCATCATTGTTGTTTTGGCGAGCCCAGGCTGGATTCGAACCTGCCACCTTAGGTGTATGTAGCCAGCACCTTAGCCACTTGAGCTACAGGCGCCCAGCCAGAAATCTCTCTTGGGGCGCCAGCCTGTCAAACCCTACAGCTCATGTGTGTGGATTCCAAGAGGGTTGCAGAACCTGAGTCCTGGCTACACAGTAAAATCACCCAAGGAGCTTTTCAAAAAACCCAGACCCACTGGAAGGAGCAGGGCAAGCAGTAGAGCATGAACTGCCCATGAAAAGGAGTGGGCTCTGGGAGCAGTCTCAGCTGATGCCAGAAAGGAGAGAGGACCTTGGTCCTACAACCACCAGGAAATGACTTCTGCCAACAACTTGCGTGAGTTGGGAGGATCCTAGCTCCAGATGGGAATCAGCCCTGGCCAGAAGCCTGACTCCAGCCTTAGGAGAACCTGGATGGAGGAGCCAATGCCATGTCCAGAAACCATGACATCAAAAAAACAGAACTCATGGATCAGACTCTGGGGGCGACAAGCTGTGTGTATGGGAGAGAGAAAGAGAAGCTTTTTAACCACATAGGCAGCCAGGGTGGGAACCTACTGCCCTAGCTCACCACTGGGCTAAATGCCTTCATTTCCAGCAACCACTCTGGGCATTGTGGCACCAAAGGATTGTGACTTGAGGATGTCTTGGTCAATTGAAAACCTCCAGACCTTTTCCAAATGAACCACAGCCTGCCTTGAAAAGGCACCCTTGCACCTTCAAACCAAAACAGCTCTGGAAAAGGAATAGCCAGGGAGAGAACACCAGTTCTTAAGGTACTGCTCTGGGCCAGCGTGGGCACCTGCAGACTCAAGGACGTTCCCCACGGGAAGTCTGCTCGAGCCTTTGATGTCCAAGGTCTCGATCAGCTATGCCCTGTCATGCTTGGTCTTAAAATTCATTAAGCATGAAGTGACCCTCCTCCCTTAGGAATGACTCTGATTAATCCCCATATTTGAGAGAGTTCGGGGGCAGGGAGAAAGGACAGAGAATAGAAACATCCGTTTTCTTTCCATTGTACTCTTGGATTTATGACCGAGATGGTTTCCAGCCCTGGAATTAGGGAACAGACCCTCCACCTGGCCTTTTGGGGGCCCAGCCCAAAGCAGCAGACGCTTCCCGGAGAAGCCTCGTGCTTCCTGAGTAGTCAGGACAAAGTGCCTCTCCCAGATGGCCAGCAGGCCAAGTCCCAGCCCATGTACCTTCCATGATTTCCTTGCCAATTTCTGAAACCTGAGAGTGCAGACTTGGCAGGACAAACAAGCAACCATGGGGCTGACGGGGCCAGGGAAGTCCAGTGAGGACATAGGCGTGCCGGACATGACCAGGTCTCCAACATTTCCTTAGACTCCCCTTTCTGGAGGCTCAATGGCCCCTCCAACAGTGGCATCTGCTACTGAGACTCACACCATCTGGCCACTGAAGACAGGCCACAGAGGAGGACCAGACTCACGTTAATAGCCACAACCTGCGTTTGTTAAAGCCAAATTCTAACAGCATCTCCTCTGCTGGTCCGGGGCATGAGAGTGGGCTTGTCTGAATGCTTCCTGACAAGACGCCACTGGGCACAGGCCCGCCGGGCACCACAGTCCCAGACCCCGCGCCTGTACCCTGACTGCACAGCACCCTGAGGCCAGACTGTACCCTCAGCGCTGGGTACCACATTCGCCCCACACACCCTCGGCCACCAGCCATGGGGATCAGCTGCCACCCTTTCACTCGCCTCTGACGATGCCAACCAACACCTTCAAGCTACAACCACACGAACACCAGGCCCTTAGACCCAAGGCCACTGTTCTGTAGCAACTCAGTCATTTCTCTGCGGGAGCTACCAACCTCCCCACACTCACCTTACTCACATCCCCAGAGCCCCCACTCGGACTACCGTCCCCCTGGGGCTCTGGCCCCTCCCCAGTGTACAGATAGGACCATGGTCCCTGGACATTCAGTGAGTACTCAGACCCCAATCCTCAGCCCCTAATCATACAAATACCCCTCTCCTCCCTGCTGCCGGGTGTCTGGACACAGCTGGCCATGCGCAGTGCTCTGGCTGCTTCTCACCCACTGGCGGCCTGGCCCCTGTGCTTATCACCATGACCTCTTAGCGGTCACTTCCTTTTAGCCTTTCTGGAACACAAGCTTCCCCACCTCTCTCATGTGTGACCCAAATACAGAACGCCTCCAGGCCTGCTCAGGGCCTCCTGTCTCTACCCCTGCCGTGTTCCTGTCCTTCCTCTCCAGTCTTGGCCTCTCTCTCCAAGACCCGGCATAGCCCCCTCCCATGCTCAAACAGCCTCACCTCTTCTGTAGCCCTCACCCCACAATCGGCTCACTCTCCTTGTCAACTCCAGCCCTCTCCCCCCATCTCCCTTCAAGATGAGCCCAAGTTCCTGATTCCCACTGGACGATCACACACATTATGCCAAATTCTCCTTCCTTGGGCAAAGCTCCAAAGGCATCCCCTCCCCTGCTCAACGACCTTAGTGACACCCTACTGTCCTCAAAGCACAGTGCTCTCAGCCTGTCTTCTGAGCGCTACACAGGATGACCCCAAGCCTCCTACCCACCCTCACCCTCTCTGGTGCCTACATCTTACACCAATTCTCCAACCAGAGTCTGCTATCTTTTATTCTTTTTTGGGGGAGGGGGCGGGGGCAGAGTCTTACTCTGTCATCCTGGGTACAGTGCCATGGCGTCATAATAGCTCACAGCAAATTCAAACTCCTAGGCTCAAGCGATTCTCTGGTCTCAGCCTCCCAAGTAGTTGGGACTACAGGTGCCCACCACCATGCCAGGTTAGTTTTTCTATTTTTAGCAGAGATGGGGTTTTGCTCTTGCTCAAGCTGGTCTCAAACTCCTGAGCTCAAGTAACCCACACACCTCGGCCTCCCAGAATGCTAGGATTACAGGTGTGAGCCACCATGCCAGGCCTCAGAGTCTGCTATTTTCTGAGTGTACATATAGTTCTACACTTAACAGATTCAACCAACCTTGAATCAAAACTGTTGGGAAAAAAATAACAATCAGCAATTTAAAAAAAAACACCAATAACACAATATAACAACTATTTATGTAGCATTTAGATTGTATTAGATACAGACGTGTCAATAACAGGGATACGTTCTGAGACATTCGTCAGTAGGGCAAGTTCACTGCCATGTGAACACCACGGTACAGCAGGGCAAGTTCACTGCTATGTGAACACCACGGTACACGTTCACGGCTATGTGAATACCATGATGTGTGCTTAAACACACGTAGGTGGTGCTGCCACTAGGCTGTATGGGGTGGCCTACTTAGCTCCTAGGCTATATAAGCCCATACATTATGGTACTATACTGAATACTGCAGGCAACTGTAACACAGTGTTAAATTATCTGCATATCTAAACAGAGAAATGAACGGTAAAAATATAATCTTATGGAACCACCTTTACATATGTGGTTTGTCAACCGATAGAACATCGTTCTGGGGCATGCAACTACGTAGTACATAAGTAATCAAGCAGCGTATTAAGTAATCTAGAGATTATCAAAGTATACCGGGAGCTGAGGGGAGAGGGTTGCCTGAGGCTAGGAGTTTGAGACCAGCTTGGGCAATACCAAAATACCCAATCTCTAAAAAAATAAAAATAAAAATTTTAACAAGTAGCCAGGTGTGGTGGTGTACACCTACAGTCCCAGCTACTTGGGGCACTGAGGCAGGAGGAGTACTTGAGCTCGGGGGTTCCAGGAGCAGTGAGCTTGAGCTGTGATTGTGCTATTGTACTCCAATAGAGAGCAAGACCTTGTCTCTAAAAAAAAATAAAATATAT
Organism: Galagoides demidoff; assembly: GCA_963574575.1. NCBI lineage: Eukaryota > Metazoa > Chordata > Mammalia > Primates > Galagidae > Galagoides > Galagoides demidoff. The sequence goes on along the minus strand of CAUYQV010020375.1, from coordinate 23,625 downwards.
AGAAGGGTGTACGCAAATGCAAAACCATTCTATGTAAGGAACTTGAGCAACCAAAGATTTTGGTCTCCATGGGGGCTGGGGGAGGGTCCTAGATCCAGTCCTCCACAGACACAGAGCCAACAACTGTGTCAGGGGGCTGGCTGACCCTCCGCAGCCCCTTCCCCTGAGAAGCAGGACAGACAGGAGGTTTCCCACGTTCTATGGCACTGACCCCTCCACAGAGCCTCAAAATCAGCCCAGTTAAGATTATTTTGGGTACTTGCTTGTCCCTGTCCCATCCAGGGCTACAGGCTCCTCACACCCTGGTTAAGAGCTGAGTCTGAGCCATCCTCCTATCTCCCTGGACATCTGAAAGGATGCGAGCACTGGACAAACTCCTCCTGAAGGCAGGCAGCATTTTCTCATAAATTTTTTTTGTTATTGTTATTGCTGAGACAGAGTCCCACTCTGTCACCCAGGCTAGAGGGCCACAGTGCTACCATAGTTCACAGCAACCTCAGTCTTTCAGGTTCAAGAGATTCTCTCGCCTCAGCCTCCCAAGTAGCTGGGACTACAGGCACCCACAATGCCCAGATAGTTTTTCTATTTTTAGTAGCGATGGGGCTTCCCTATTGATCAGGCTGGTCTTGAACACCTGAGCTCAAGTGATCCACCTGTCTTGGCCTTCCAGAGTGTTAGGATTACAGGCATGAGCCACTGAGCCCAGCCCAATTCTGCCTTTATAAAAAAAAAAACAAGAGATGCCGAGAGCTGCTGAATTGTACACTTAAAACTGGTTAAGACCAGGCAAGGCGGCTCACATCTATAATCCCAGCCCTCTGGAAAGTTGATGTGGGTGGATTGTTCTAGCTCAAAAGTTAGAAACCAGCCTGAGCAAGAGCCAGAGCCCATTTCTAAAAGTAGCTGGGCGTTGTGGTAGACGCCTATAGTCTTAGCTACTTGGGAAGCTGAGATAAGAGGATCAATTGAGCCCAAGAATTTGAGGTTGCTGTGAGCTATGATGCCATAGCACTCTACCAAGGGCAACAAAGTAAGACTCTCTCCCAAAAAAATAAAAAATAGTGTTGGCACCTGTAGCACAGACACCCAGGCTGGCAGGTTCGAACCTGGACTGGGTCAGCTAAAGAACAATCACAACTGCAGCAACAACAAAATAGCCAGACATTGTGGCAGGCACCTGTAGTCCCAGCTACTTGGGAGGCTGAGGCAAGAGAATCCCTGAGCCCCAGAGTTTGAGGTTGCTGTGAGCTGTGATGCCATAGCACTCTACTGAGGGTGACATAAGGATACTCTGTCTCAAAAAAGAAAAAAGTGGCTAAGACAGTAAATTTTATGTTGTGGATTTTAGCACAATTAAAAAAAAATACAGTGAAAATGAGGGAGAGAGAAGAGACCCTGCTGACTGCAGAACCAGCTGGGCAACAGGAGGGCTCACTGTCTGCGTCTTTCCATTTTAATGGAAGTCTCAAAAAACAAAACAAAAAATAAATAAATAAAATGTAAGTACTTCACTTAGTCCAGGACAAGGAGAGGGAGGAGAGAATGGAGGCTGTGAGGGCCACAGCAGCCCCCTGGGACTCCCTGGAGCTCAAACTGGGCAGGCACTGGCTGAGGCACGTAGGTGAAACATCCACAGGAAATTAGGCTTCTCCTTAAAATTTCTTGTTAAGTGGTCTTATCAACTGACATTAAACGTGTGAGCAGAAGACTCCATGAGACCTGGCAAGAGGCCATTAGGCCTGATGCTCACTGCTTCCACAAAGCACCCCTAGGAGGGGGCCGTCCTCTCCAGCTGACAGAGGCCAAGGGAGGACCAGGCCCCTTTGCAAGCCCATGGGGCAGCAAGAGCCAGGGCTCCCAGGCAAACCCCGATCGGCTGCCTTCAGAGTCTACGTTCCTTCCCCAGGCTGGGTCAATATATTTTGCCTCTAGACTGAGTCAAGAATGTTCAGTGGTGCCTTGCTGTGTGCAGAAAATCTCTCTCTACTCTACAGGCTGACCAACTGACCCCAGCAGCACTTTCAGAGAGGGAGTGTCAGGCCTTCAGAGTGAGGTGAATCTTCAAAAGCTCTTCTCCAGCCAAGAGCACAGGAATCCAGAATGCCCTGGGGCTGCTCCTCTCCTGTCTCCCCTCCCTGCCTCCCACTGTGACTGCTGTCCAGTCTCCTCCTCTCCCTCTGTGACTGCTGCCCAGTCTCCCTCTCTTCTTCTAGGGTGCCGTCAGCTGTCTCCCAGCCTGCCTAGAGACGGCTCCTTCCTGATACTCCCTGGTCACTCACCTGGCTCCCAGGGCACACGACTGACTGTCTCTATGCATCCCCTCTGCATCTCCCCAGCCAGACCTCAACCCTGGGTACCTCCCAGAACCTGTTCACACCAGACCACGGTCAGCAGTAGGTCGACATTCGTGGCCCTTGACTGTTGGATGGGAAAGGTGGACAGGCAGGCAGTGCCCTTCTGAAGTCAGTCTTCTCAGCCCCAGACACACAGCCTGCTGAAGGAGCTTCAGCAAAGTGCCCCAGAAGCAAATATCAGGAGTCAGGAAATCTCTGTCTTGGGAGATTTACAAAATAAGAGAGAGGAGTCCAAGTCCCTAGATGGCTGAAGCTTTCCAGGACCTGTATAACGACTGGGATCAGTGGGCGGTGCCTGTGGCTCAGTGGGTAAGGCACCAGCCCCATAAACCAAGGGTGGCAGGTTCCAACACGACCCTGGCCAAACTGCAACAAAAAATAGCCAGGCATTGTGGAAAGCACCTATAGTCCCAGCTACTCAGAAGGCTGAGGCAAGAGAATTGCCTAAGCCCAGGAGTTGGTGGTTGCTGTGAGCTGTGATGCCACAGCACTCTACTGAGGGGAATAAAGTGAGACTTTGTCTCAAAAAAAAAAAAAAAGACTGATTCTCATGGCACTTAGGCTTATGTGGCTGTCTCCTATCAGACCGAAGATGACAGGCTGGGAGGCCTGTGTCATGGTACTTACTCAGCACCGTCTGTGCCTGACATAGCAGGCGCCTAAAATGTGTGTGCTGAGCCTGACTGAGGTCTTCTTCACCTCTGCAGTGTCACCTTGTCTGCTCTTATGACTCAGATCAATCTGAAGAGCGAAGCCAGCTCGGCTCCCTCTGCGTTCTGACCTTGGGTGGGTTATCCTAGGCCTGTGTGTTTATCTCACACCACCTCAGGCCCAATCAGTGGAGAGCATGTGATTACAACAATAATCTTGCTTCAGGCCCTTTACAAGAATGTTTTGAGGGCCCACAAAGTTGCCTCCCTGTAAGTCCTATTTATCACATATTTGTTTTTTTTGTTTTTTTTTTTTTCCCAGATAGAGCCTCAAGCTATCACCCTGGGTAGAGTGCGGTGGTGTCACAGCTCTACCTGTTGGGGTCAAGTGATCCTCCTGCCTCAGTTTTATTTCTATTTTTTTGTAGGGACAGGGTCTCACTTTTACTCAGGTTGGTCTCCAACTCATGAGCTCAAGCAATCCACCCACCTTGGCCTCCCAGAGTGGTAGGATTACAGGTGTGAGCCAGCATGGCTGGCCTGTTTTTTTGTTTGTTTGTTTTGAGGCAGAGTCTTACTTTGTCATTCCCTGGTTAAGTGCAGTGGCCTCATAGCTCGCAA
>CAUYQV010020375.1:0-15000 GCA_963574575.1 Galagoides demidoff | reverse complement strand
TCTTACACAGTATGTCTTATTGTTAATAAGAATGTAATTTCATGATACAGGTATTTAATATCTTTTTTAAGTAAGTAAATATTCTAGCCATCAATAAATAAATTGCAGTAGAGTATTAAGAGGGAACAGGATGCATTTTACTCTTAGAATTAGTCAGTATCAAACTAAGTCTACTGTGAGTGTGTTTTTTTTTTTTTTAAACTATGATAGTCTAGTCTTATTTAAATTGGGTTTTTGTATTCCAGTTTGTAAGGCAGAGTAGACTAGCTGAGCTGAGCGCTAGCTGTAAATGCATGCTGTATTTCACTCTTCTCATGCCGGTAAACTTGCTTGGCAGGTTGTGCTTAACTTGTGGTGAACTGGACTTGTTTTCGTTTTTTTTAAAAATAAGCAAAAATGTAAGGGACAGTGCATAAGCCTTTTTTTTTTATAGTGGTATTTTTCTTTTTCTCTTCGGGATCGGATGGCATGTTGTCCTTATGAATGCCTACTACAGGGCTAACACTGGCAATACGACAGCTTCAGAGTCTAAGTAACTACCGTTTCCGTATGAAAGCATACTGTGTAGCATATTAGCAATAACTACATACTTATAGAAAACAAACAAACTTTTTCACTTTACTGAGCCAATTCATTCAATTGTCTAATGACTGTCTACATGGTTTAAAATGCAATATAGCTATACGTGTGTATCCACATTATATTTAAAGCTTTTCTGTGGGCCAAACTGCCTCATTCTTTTTTTCCTTTTCGCCCCCTTTCTTTGCCTTATGATAAATTTGTTTGAAGGGCATTTTTTTGTTTTATGAACAAAGGCTTGGATGCATATTCCTTTCTTTATATGAAATGGGTACATTGTTCCCTGAGGAAAGTTGCACAGTAAAAACCAGTCTAGTTGTGACCCACTACATGTTTATTTTTTAATCACTATTACATGAGTTGAACTTTGCTACCATGTTTGCGATCTGTTGGTTTGTTTAATGAAGTTTGGTTGATGCCATCGTTTGCACTGCTGAAGTGGAGTTTTATTACTTAGCTTTCCGCCGATCTCAGTACGCGCAATGTAACAACAAAACCAAAATGGCTGGACAGACTTCTTGTGTTTTGTAAATATAAAAAAAAAAAAAAATGACTGTTCTGTGTGTGTGTTTAATGTAGTAGTGGAGTATTTCCTTAAAGTGAAGCTTCACTTAAACAGAGTGATTCTTTGTTTAGTAGGTTTGGAGTGATATAAACTGGTAAGAAATAAAACAAATGTTAAAGAAAGCATCACAACAGAACTATAGAAGTCCAAATTTAATAAACTGTCTTTTTTTTTAAGAAAAAAAAAGAAAAACAAAACCAGTGTCTAGAATGTACCATGTTTTATTATTGAAAATCATTGTCTTAAGTTTTTTTGTTCAAAAATAAAAATTTGAATACGATCAAAGCATTAGCAATAATGCATTTTGTGTTTACTGTATTTCCTTTTATGTTTCTTCAATAAATAATCTAACTTGTTCTGCCATGCACATCGGAGCTACCAGATGAGTTTTTGTTAAGTGTTAATCGTGAAAAATCTTCCTTTTACCTCAGCCACAGGCAGTCTTAGGATTTCCAAGTAGGGCTTTTCTATATTGATCTTGTGTCAGAATCACCTAGAGAACTTTAAAAAAAAAAAAAAATTCAAGCTCGGTGCGTATAACATACACCAAGACTGGCAGGTTCAAATCCAGCTGGGGCCTGGTAAATAGCAATGACAACTACACAACAAAAAAAAATAGGCGGACGTTGTGGCAGACACCCCTGGTCCCAGCTGCTTGGGAGGCTGAGACAAGAGAATCGCTTGAGCCCAAGAGTTTGAGGTTGCTGTGAGCTGTGATGCCACAGCACTCTACTGAGTGCAACGTAGTGAGACTCTGCTCAAGAAAATAAAAAATCCAAAAATAAATCAAAAAATACATATGCCTGGGCCTACCCACAGAGATTCGGATTTAATCACTCTGGGGAAGGCCTGAGCTCTGCTGGTGATTGCTCTGGGAGAATTACTGGCCTGGTAGTCCCTTTGGCCCTACTCTGGACTTAACAGCCTGAACCTGGCCTTTCAGATCTTCCCACCCTCTTGGTTAGGAAAGGTGAATGCAAGGAAAGGAGTGGAAAGGCCTTGCCACTTGAGGCCTGAATGAAAAATGGGCTAAGCTACCCCACACACCCGTCCAGGGGCCAGGTTTCTCCCAAGCTGGAGCCCTTCCCAAGCCTGTTCTCTCACCAGCCCATGAGGAAAGAATAGGCCAGACTGGGGAGCAATACCGGGAGAGAAAGTCACCTATAGACTGAGTGTTTGTGTCCCCCCACATTCATATGTTGAAAGCCAATGCCCCGGTGTGAGTATCCTTTGGGAAGGGATTAAGTAATGAGGGCTGTACCCTCAGATGGGATTAGTGTCCTTACAAACCCCAGAGAGCCCCTGGCCCATTCTGCCAAGAAGATACTGAAGAAGGATGGCCCTCTGTGAACTAAGGAGTGGGCCCTTACAAGACCTTGAATCTGCTGGTGCCTTGAGCTTAGGCTTTCCAGCCTCCAGAACTGTCATAAATAGGTTTCTTGTGTTTGTAAGCCACCAAGTCGATGGTGTTCTATTACAGGAGCCATAGCAGACTAAGACAATCTAAAAGGGATCTGGCTGGGGCCTGCCAGAGGCTCCATTCCCAGTAAACAAACTTCCTAGTTCATATACTTACAACCCTACAGTTTAAGAAATGACCAACACAAAGTCGAGTCTTAAATTTTGTAGCCAAGTGAACCTCAAAGATTCCTCACCCTTATTTTAGAGTGAAGAAGCTGAGACTCCCAGGGCGAGAGCTGTGATCACAAGGGGTTAGGCAGCTAGCTGTGTATTGGTGGCAGGGCTTGGGTGTAGCCCCTGTTTCAGGTCCCAGTGTGGTACCTTTCTCTTTGTTTAAAGTTCTACCCACAATAGCTTTAAAACTTAACGAACCCTTACAATTTTTTTAAAAATCCATAGTTTTAATAACCATATTCTGACTCTTAAAAATTGCTGGAGAGAACCTGATTCAAACCTGCAGAACAAGAATGCAAATTACTGTAAGGTTTGTTTAAAGTAAAATGCTTTGCATACATTATTGATAGAGATTAGTACATATCACAAGCCTATGTTTCTAAGAAGGAAAATAGTTCAGTTCAAACCTTTCCTTCCGAAGCTTATCAGCATCTAGTGCTTGAGTTACTCATTTCAAGTTTATGAACCATATCAACTTCATTTTGGTGGAAAGAACCAAACTTTAAAAATACCGATGTCTGCAAAAGATTTTAAAATGACGATCTTCGCATTTTCTACAAACAAATAAAAATGCATACCTTTAAGAGAGGCTCGAACAGTTGACTAAGAACCACAATGTGTTAAACCCTTCACGGCCCCTCCCAGAACTGGGAGAGAGACTGGCAGAAACTGTGGGTGTCTGCGGAGTGGTTTCATATGGTTGTGCTGTTTAGACTATTAGTCATCAGACGTTCGTGCTGATAGCATGGACTGGTAATTATCTAATTTAAACAATACAGAGATATCATTTATTCCTGTTTAGGACTGAAAGTCCTTGCACCACCCTCCCCTACTGCTTGCACACCTCCCATTGCAGTCAGGCCCCCATTGTTTTCTGACTGACCATTGTCACCATCCCTGGAACTTGTCTCATCTCCCCCTCTTGACTGACCCCACCAGGCCAGCCAGAGGAACATGCTGGGGAAGGCCAGCAGACCGTGGTGCAGCCCTGGAGCAGGGGAAAGGAACAGAGTTAGCAGTGGAGACCTGGGCGTAGTTTCCACAGAGGTGAGGGCTGAAGATGATGAATATAATTGAAAACAAGAGCATCAGCTCATTGAGAACTAGAGACAGACTCTTGGGGACCTAGTGAGAGGCACAGGGGAGGAAAAACCTCCAGGAAAAGAGGCTGCCAAATCTGGGGTCCAAATGGGCACTTTGGAAGCTGTGGGACTTGGGGCACCTTACTTAGCCTTTCTGAGCCCAGGTTCATTACCACATAGGTTGGGGCACCTTGAAGCACCTCCTGAGGTGGTAGAGATGATTAAGTGAGGTCTACAAAGCCTAGTGATGGTTAGTTCCTTTTTTCCTGTCAAAGAAAGAAGTAATAGAAGGAGCGCCACAGGCGTCCTAGAGAGAGATTTTAAGATGAAAGAAGCCCAGGGAGGGGTTGTTGACACCATATAGAAAGAGGAGGCTTGTTTTCTGGAGGGTTGGAGCTCAGTCCACCAGGAGTTGCCTCAGGTGTAAAGGATTTGCCTGGAAGTAACACAGCTGATCTTATGAATGATTTTGATTGTTTTGCACGATGTTGTATTTTCTTCAGTAAGAGGGGTAGGATTTTCAGAACCAGAAATTTCTCCTAAGCTTGATGGTACCCAAAGAAACATTTGGTGCCAAAGAAACATTTGAAGAATGGCAGTGCCTGAGAAGCCAGTTCAATAGAGCTGAAGGATCAGAAGTCAGATTCTTTGGGCTTGGCTGCAGGTGAAGAAGAAACGAAAGGCTATGGGCGTAGATACTTAGAAAACTCCAACAGTGATGCATTTCCCACCCAAGGTCCCAGTAGTAGACTAAAAAAAGGATTTTAATTTGCATTTGTGAGAAATTTCTTTTCTTTTTTCTTTTCTGAGACAGAGTCTCACTTGGTCACCGTTGGTAGAGTAACGTGGCGTCTTAGCTCACAGCAGTTTCAAACTCTTGTGTTCAAGTGATCCTCTTGCCTCAGCCTCCCAAGTAGCTGGGACTACAGGCACCTGCCATAACGACCAGCTATTTTTTAGAGACGGGGTCTCACTCTGGCTCAGGTTGGTCTCAAACCAGTGAGTTCAGGCAATCCACCCGCCTCAGCCTCCCAAGTGCTGGGATTCCAGGTGTGAACCACTGCTCCTGGCTCTTTTTTTTATTGAGACAGTTTTGACTCTGTCACTCAGGCAAGAGTGCTATGGTGTCAGCCTCACTCACAGCAACCTCAAACTCCTGGGTTTAAGCAATCCTCCTATCTCAGCCACCCTAGTAGCTGGGATTCAGGAACCCACCACAACGTCTAACTAGTTTTTCTATTTTTAGTAGAGACGTGTTTCACTCTCGCTCAGCCTGGTCTCAAACTCCTGAGCTCAAGGGATCCTCCCACCTTGCCCTTCCAGAGTGCTAGCATTATAGGCATGAGCCACCACACCAGCCTGTGAGAAATTTCTAAAGAATTCAGGTCAGAAAGAGATGATGATGGATAACTGTCCATCCCAATTTCCAGCCTCCTGACTTCATCCTGATCCATCTTCCTATCACATGTAATCCACATCCACTGAGGAACTCTAGGCCCCCCTGCACCCTTGAGCACAACCCCAGTCTGCATCTTTTCACTGCCTTCATTTCTTTTTTTTTCAGAGACAGAGTCTCACTCTGTCCCCAAGGCTAGAGTGCAATGGCATACCTCACTATAACCTCAGACTCCTGGGCTCAAGCAATCTTCCTGCTTCAGCCTCCCAAGGAGCTGGGACTATGGGCATACGCCACTAGGCCTGGCTAATTTTTCTATTTGTTATAGAGATAAAGCTTTGCTATGTTGCCCAGGCTGGGCTCAAGCGATCCTCCCACCTTGGCTTCCCTAACTGCTGAGGTTACAGGCATGAGCCACCACGCCTGGCTCATTTTGTTCTCATTTGCTTATTTTGCTAATATTGCTTGTTTCACTTCTTGTGTGTCTCTGCGTTGACCCAAAGCTTACCCTCTGACTTCAGCTTCTTTTTCTGACCCCATGTTCCTCCATATTACCCAAAGCCCAGTAAAAATGATCTCTCCCCTGCTACTCTCACTTCATGTCCTTGTGCCCAGCCTCAGCTGTTCACCCCAAACCACTCTGTTCTCCAAGTAGAACCAGAGCTTCCCTGCCCCCAGGAGGCTTCCCTTCCCTAAAAGTTCTTCTCCCTCTGGTGGCACCTATAGCTCAATCGCCAGGGCACCCCCCCAAAAAAATAGCCAGGCATTGTGGTGGGCACCAGTAGTCCCAGCTAGTTGGGAGACTGAGGCAAGAGAATCACTTAAGCGATCACTGGGTTGCTGTGAGCTGTGACGTCTCAGCACTCTACCCAGAGTGACAACTTGAGACTCTGTCTCAAAAAAGAAAAAAAAAGTTCTTCTCCCTCAACCTTCCCTTCTTGTCCTTTGAACATCAGCTCACACTCAACCAAGGACCTCTCTGGCATCTGTGTGCTCTGTCCCTTTCACTTTATCAGATATGTCACATCAGCATCTGCAAATTATTTGCAGATTTTCAAAGGCCTGAACTTTCCCTGGCTTAGCAGTCATTTCTGTTTCTCTTCGCGGCCCTCCCTGCCTTTAGTTCATTCACATAATAGTTACTTGGGAAATTTCTATTATTGAAAGTCAAAGAGAAACGTATTAATTCTGGCTTACACGTCCTTTAACCCCTCTTCATCTCATTGTGTCAGCAAGGTATTTGCTATTTCACTCCCCTGCTTCCTGCCCCTAGCTTCTGCTTAACAAAAAGATTTCTCAGCACATGAATAAAAATACTAAAATTTTGCTTCCCTCTTCTGGAATCTTCTGGTTCTTTTTAGTTCGAGAAGCCAACAGTTATAGGAAGAAATCAAAAAGTAACTGTGTTAAATCTATCTCACCACTTTTTTTTTTTTTTAGACAGAGTCTCACTTTGTGGGCACCATGGATCACAGAAACCTCAAACTCTTGGGCTGAAGCAATCCTCTTGTCTCAGCCTCTTGAGTAGCTGGTCCTATAGGCACTTGCCACAATGCTTGCTTATTATTAGAGATAGGGTCTCACTCTTGCCCAGGCTGGTCTTGAACCTGTGAGCTCAGGGAATCCACCTACCTCAGCCTCCCAGAATGCTAGGATCACAGGCATGAGCCACCATGCCCAACCCCCCAATATTTTTAAATGTTAAAAGAAGAATCACTATCTTATAAATCTCTCTGAATTTGACAGATGAAAATACTGTATGGTCATTTTTTAAATATATAGATTTTTTAATTGGTAAGATTGAGTACTTTGGGGAGATTTCTTTGTTTTGTTTTGTTTGGGTCAGAGTTTCTCTCTGTTGCTCCAGGCTAGAATTCTGTGGCATCAGCCCAGCTCACAGCAACCCTGTGAAGTCTTGGGCTCAAGTGCTCCTCCTGCCTCAGCCTGGAGAGTGTGGCTGGGACTACAGGTGCACACGCCATAATGCCTGGCTAGTTTTTCTATTTTTAGTAGACACCGAGTTCTCACTCTCACTCAGGCTCAAACTCATGAACCCAAGGTATCCTTCTGCCTTGGCCTCCCAGAATGCTTAGGATTATAGGCATGCATCACTGAGCTCAGCCAGATTGAGTAATTTTGTAGGCCGGAATTTTAGCCATTGGAATTTCTTCCATTTCTTAATCTTATGTAAATGAAGGTCTAAATGTTTCCTTGTTGCTTATTCCACATCTTTGTTCTTTTTAACCTTATGAAAAAATTTATATCACCAAATGGAACCCTTCCCTTTCTAAAGGGTTTATATTTAGGATAATGTTTCCTCAAGGCAAGATGGGGTAGGCACATAGCGTTTGTGCATGTAAATGACCCATGAAAGTTTTCCCAACTGTGATTTCCCTCCCTCTTTTCAAGCCAAACCATTTCCAACGTTGAAGTAACAGTATTTTCAGAGTCTATATATATATTTGCATTTCTGACAAATGCTTGCTCTCAGCCTTTGGGTAGTGTTTTTTTTTTTTCTTTCCGATACATTCTTGAACTTTATTTGCTATTATTATATGATATATTTTCTAGTCTTTTATTTTATTTATTTATTTTGAGATAGAGTCTGACTCTGTCGCCCTGGGTAGAGTGCCATGGCATCATTATAGCTCACAGCAACCTTGTTGTGCCCGAAATTCCCCCAAGTGGCCCCAAAGAGACAATCCGAGAGACAGTCCGAGACACACTCCGATGTAAAAAGCAAGAGGTGAGATTTATTCAAACCCGGGTCTGGACTCTCCTGGCATGCAAGCCGAGGTCGAGCCCCGAACCTGGGGTGGGGGAAGTTTTTATGGGGTACAGAAAGCAAGAAGGGTAGGGTTGGGTACTAGTACACTTTTGATTGGTGGTTGATGATTTCATTAGTAAAGGAGGATTTGGATTGGTACAGGTGAGGGGTGGGGGATTTCTTCAGTGGGGCTAGAGGTGGTGTAGCCTAATTAGGTAGTTGAAGGAGAATACCTGAATTTCAAGGAAGTAGAAACCTATTGCCTATTATGGAAGCTGTTCAAGGAAACTGATACTTATTGCCTGTTATGGCAGCTGTCTGCCTAAGGTGACTAAATCATCGGCTCCATGGCTGTATAACCAGGGGTGGGGGAGGCAGCAGGGAGTAGCCCTTCGGTTTAACAGAGCTTGTGCAGTAAACAACAAAATGGCACTGGTCTGGCCCTTACAACCTCAAACTCTTGGGCTCAAGTGATCCTCTTGCCTCAGCCTCCTGAATAGCTGGGACTACAGTCGCCCATCATAACACCTGGATAATTTTGTTTCTATTTTTAGTAGAGACAGGATCTCACTCTTGCTCAGGCTGGTCTCAAACTCCTGAGGTCAAGCAAGCCACCCACCTTGTCCTCCCAAAGTGCTACAATTACAGGTGTGAACTACCGCCCGTGCACTTCTAATCTTCAGGATGTGGTCCCTATGCAAAGTCAGTTGGGCTATTTTCTTTTCTTTGCTGTAGAAAAAAAAAGTACCTAAATTCTCTGTTCTTTAAAAGTTTAAAAGAATTCGTACATAAAACTTTTTGGGCCTAGCATTTTAATAACATCTGTTTTCAGCGTGTTTCACTGATCATAATCAGTTCATACTTTTCTACATTTTTAAAAGTCACTTTTAGTCCTTTGTATCATACGGATGTACACAGCATGTTCATAATTCTTTGTATGCATTTTCTCTTTCTGGTCATCTGTGCTCTTGGGCAAGAGGTTCACAGCCCCTTTATTGACAGAATTTTGGCCTCTGTGATCTGCAAGCAGAGTTGCAGGCAAGGCCATCCCACCCTGGCCAAACCCTCCAGCCTGTCTCTCTCACCACTTTTCCTAACCCACTCATATGAACTCTCCCCATAGTAAACTGCAGTGTCCTGACGGCTGGCCTTTCCCTCTCTGGGACTTTGTGCATGTTGCTTCCTCAACTGGGTTCCCCAGTTCCTCTAGCTAACCCCTACTCTGTCCTTGATCCTCCACAAGGGTTTTCTTTTCTTCCTTTTTTTTTTTTTAATTTTAAGACAGAATCTCACTATGTCACATTCGGTAGAGTGCCATGGCATCACAGCTCAAACTCTTGGACTTTAGCAATTCTCTTTCCTCAGCCTCCCAAGCAGCTGGGACCTCAGGCGCCTGCTATTTTTTGGTTGTAGCTGTTGTTTGGAAGGCCTGGGCTGGGTTCGAACCCACCAGCTCTGGCCAACCCAGGCCCCAAGCCACACAAGGGTTTTCTTGACTTAACCTCACATGGTTGGTGCCCAGCCCCTATTGTCTCTCCTGCCTCACCCTTCACTTTTGCCCTAACATGTACAGACTCATTATTTTAATTGCCCTTTTAGTTGCTTGTTTTCCTCATTAGATTGGCAATGTCGAGGGCGAGGAGGGTCCAATAACTTGACTTAGTGTCCCAAGCACCTGACACAAGGTCCTTTTTATTGAATGAATTAGTGAACAAACAAGATAAGTATGACTGTGTGGCTAATATGCCTGCAGCTGTTTGCACCCTGCTGAGAAGCGCAGACTATGCGGCCACACTTGGGTTCACTTCCCAGTGTCTTTCCTGTAAAATCGGTCTGATTTATCTGAACTATTATAAATCATGATGTTGTAGCCAGCATAATGTTGTCCGGAATGTTAGAGCCAATGGACTTATCTGAAAAACTGAGCAAGCAGCTGCAAGACCTCATTGCAGAGACCTGCATTCCCTATAAGAATAGTCTATAAAATTTGAAGGCCGAATTGTTCACAGCAAAGCACTGCACATACTACCTGGATTGAGCACCCACAATATGGGCAATAATCAAGGCATTTTTCTTGGCTGAAATGTTTCTGGCTATTATTCTTTTTCTTTTCTTTTATATTTTCTTTTCTTTTCCCCCTCCCCTCCCTTTCCCTTCCTTCCTTTCATTTTTAGACAGAGTCTTGCTCTGTTACCCTGAGTACAGTGGCATCATTATAGCTCACTGCAACCTCAAACTCTTGGGCTCAAGCAATCCTCCTGCCTTAGCCTCCACCACAGCTGGGACTATAGGCTGATGGGGTCTTGCTCTTGCTCAGGCTGCACTTGAACTCCCAAACTTCTAGGATTATAGCCATGAACCACCGCCCCTGGTCCCCAGCTGTTATTCTTTTAATGGACAACACATTCTATATAAATCAAAGATAAAATTCCAGGTGTTTTCTAACTCTGGGCACTAAGAACAATGGGCATGGGAGTGCTAAGGTCTCTCTAGAACTGGCCATCTGAAAAGGAGTTTTCTTCCACATGGCTTTCCAGCTTTGAAGATTGTCAAACTGTACTATGAATAAGAATTATTTTAGACTGGGTGCCATGGTTCATATCTGTAATCTCAGCACTTTGAGAGGCTAAAGCAGGAGGATTGTTTGAGGCCAGGAGTTTCAGACCAGCCTGGGTAACATAGTGAGACTTCATATTTATGAAAAATGAAAAAATCAAATCAGGGAAGAGGATTGTTTGAGCACAAGAATTTAAGGTTGCAGAGAGCTATGATCGTGCCACTGCACTCTAGCCTGGGTGACAGAGTAAGACTTTGTCTAAAAATAATTCAAACAAACAAAAAAAGATAAAAGAATCATTCTAAATGCCCACAGAAGCAGCCCCGCCAGCCCCTGTGATGAATGCAAGGATTCTTCATCTTTACAAGCTTTTCTGCAGTTCAGATTCAGATACTTAGTCCACTCTTTGATGAACATCTCAGTAGAGGTTTGTCACCAAAGGGGATGCATTTTCCAAAACCTGGGGATAATGGAGTGGAAGTAGGGGCCTTGTAGGCTGGAGGGTTGAGCCTCTGCCTCTGGGATGTCATTTTGTTGATCTTTAGGTGGCCTGGCCCAGCAGAAGAGGTATTATCACCAGTGCACAACACAAAGGACCCAGATAGCCAGGCCATGTGGAACTCAGAAGTAGATCAGCCAGTATGAGATCTGGGACCAGATAGGGAAATGAAGCAGAGGAAACCTCACTGCGAGGTCTGACAGAAGGGTTTTTTCCCCAAATGTTGTTTGTTTGTTTGTTTTTCCCTTAAAAACTAAGATTTTGGACTTTGTCACTAGGGTCAGTGGAACTTGCCATTTTTGCTTTGTTTCGATAGATCAGCCCAAGGGGAGAGGGATGTATGGGAAGTACCATTGCTGAGTCTAGGGAGACTGAACCCAAGCTGCAGTAGAGGCTCAGAAAGGAAAGAAGCAGAATGAAGGTCTCGCCTACCTCCCCTCTCGCCCACCAATCCTCTTGCTCAAAGCACAAACTTTTATCTGCCCAAGATCCAGACCCACCAAGGAGAACAGCTGTTTTTTCTTCCCCTTTCACGAAGACCAAGAATGTAATCACATCTGGAAAAGCTTTATTCTTTCTTTCTTTCTTTCTTTTTTTTTTTGAGATAGTCTCACTTTCTCGCCCCGGGTAGAGTGCTGTGGAGTCACAGCTCACAGCAACCTCAGACTCCTGAGCTCAAGTGATTCTCTTGCCTCAGCCTCCCGAGTAGCTGGGATTAGAGGTGCCTCCACAGCACCTGGCTTTTTTTTTTTTTTTTAATTATTAAGAGATGAGGTCTCACTCTAGCTCAGGCTGTCTCAAACTCCTGAGCTCAAGCAATCCACCTGCCTCGACCTCCCAGAGTGCTAGGAGTACAGGCATGAATCACTACACCTGGCTGGAAAGGCCCTTTCGCTGCCAAACAGAATGATTTACAGATTAGTCTGTGCTCCATTTATTCGTTGATCCATTCATTCTCCTCAGTAATCCTTTATTGCCCCTCAACAGAATTCCTCTTCTCCCTGCTCCCATCCCTGTATTACCAGGGCGGCACATAAGCTTCTGAATCCCACTAAGTGATGGGCAATCACTCTGTGGTTCTCCCTGTGCGCACGTTAAATAACTTTGTGTGCCTTTTCTGCAATTCATCTGCCTTTTGTGAGTTAATTTTTCAGCAAAACTTGAGACGGCAAAGGGAAAGTCTCCCCCAGTCCCTAAGTTGTGGAGTGGAGGTAGAAAGCGTTCTCTGTCCTCCAGAGCCCCACTGAATCAGGGCAGTGGTGATGGATTTGCCCATCCTCGGGAAATTCTGGGAAAATGATAACCCGTATTCACTAAACACTTCTGATCTCCAGTCCCTCCCAGCAAGGGACAACTCAACCACCAACCGAGAGTTTGGACACAGGAGCTCATCGTTTGGCATTTAGGGATGAGGATCCAGATTTGGCAGCCCTACTCCCTTGCTAGGCCCATCTCTGAGAGAATCTGATCAATCCACTGATGCCAGTGGCACCAGAAAGGTTTCACTTTCTTGCAACTGTAAAAGAGACCCCGCCCCCGCCCCCACTTCAACCCAAAGTCACAGCTTCCTGTCCCAGTTACTGCTTGCCCACACCCCAGTGGCAGTCAGTCTACCCCTGCCGGAAGGATTCCAGCAGCTGACTTGCCAAACTATCAGGCGAAAAACGATGACAAACAAAGGAAACATGTAATTTCCAGGAAAAAGACCAAATTGCATGACCAGAAGACGTGGCTAACATAGAGGCAGAATTAATGGGAGAGAAAGAAGTGAACTTCAGCTAAAGCATAATGAGGGGGAGAAACATAATGAGGACTTTTCAGGAGGGACAATTAGAGCATAGAAAATGAAATTATGGAACGAAAACGTGTGATTTCCAAATTTAGACACTCGAACTAGAAATTAAAGAAAATGATTACTTCTCATTTAGAAATTTAATGTAGAAATTAAAGAGAATGATAACTTCTAAAAATCAAATTAGATCTGGGCAGAATCCCAATAACCCGGATCAGTACAAAACAAAATACACTAAGAGAAATCTGCAGATACAAGACGCAGAGGACTACTCTGCGGAGACTTACTTTTCTAATTACAGGATTTCCAGAAGGAGAAAGGAAAATAAAGAAGAAAACCCAAAGACTAGATTCTTTAGACTTAAAAGACTTCCCCAGTCCAAGGTGGGTTTAATAAAAAAAAACACACTCATGCAAAAAAGTGTCTTGATGGCTCGGCGCCTATAGCATAGTGGTTATGGTGCCAGCCACATACACTAAAGGTGGTGGGTTCAAACCCGACCTAAGCCTGCTAAACAACAATGACAACTGCAACAAAAGATATCCAGGCATCATGGCAGGGACCTGTAGTCCCAGCTACTTGGGAGGCTGAGGCAAGAGAATAGCTTAAGCCCAAGAGTTTGAGGTTGCTGTGAGCTGTGATGTTACAGCACTCTACCAAGGGTGACATAGTGAGACTCTGTCTCAAAAAAAAAAAAAAAAAAGTGTCCTGATGAAATTTCTTTGCTCCAGCAATACCCAGAACTTTTCCTGAAGGGGCTCATATTTTTCTTTATTTTCATGCTTGGGGGACCCAGAAATCCCCTTAGAGGGGCCCCTGTTCCATTCCATCTTGATTAAAATTCTAAGTTATCTCAAAACCTAGGACTAAGGGTGTGAAAGGAGAAAATGGAGAGGTAGCTGGGCGCCCTGCTCCGTGGTTAGAGTGCCAGCCCCTGACAGCAGGAGTGTTGGATTCAAACCTCTCCTAGGCCTAATTAACAAAAAAAAAGAAAAGAAAAGAAAAGAAAACATAGAGATAAAAGTGCTTTCAAACTTTGTTGAGGTTTATGAATTAGGTGGGAGAGGGCTGCAGTGCTAGTCTACATTG
Source organism: Galagoides demidoff (assembly GCA_963574575.1). Taxonomy (NCBI): domain Eukaryota; kingdom Metazoa; phylum Chordata; class Mammalia; order Primates; family Galagidae; genus Galagoides; species Galagoides demidoff. The sequence goes on along the minus strand of CAUYQV010020375.1, from coordinate 1,039 downwards.
CAAGGCAAACAATTTAAACTTGTTCTGAAGATTCTTCTGGGACTTCATCTTTCTTACATCAAGGATTTCTTACTGGCTGTAGTGTTTTTCTCTCCCTCTCCCCCCTTTTCTCTCTCTTCCCTGCTCCTCCCCACAGGTAAAGTCACCTGCAGATTGCTGGTGTTTATTCCTGTGCAGCTCCAGGGCATGCAGAGTCTTCAAAATCCAGCTCAGGAATGTGGGCTTTATCCTGAAGGCAGTAGGAAGTCACAGAAAGTTTTGTGTGTTAGGAAGATTTCTCTGGCTGTCACGTGGAAGATGGATGCCCTTAAAGGCAGAAAGACTAGCGGGAAGGTCATGGCTCTGGTCCTCGTAAGGAATTCTGTCTCGGCCCACTCCTGGGTTCTAAGTGAGGCCAAAGACTTTGCTTTTTCATTTTGTACAGGTGAGAGGAGAATGAACCACTTACAAACTGCTCGCTTTCTACAATGGGAATTCTTCCTTGCTTTATAGGAGCCCTAAGCCTTCCTTATGAGAGCCTAACACCTAAGAAAGTTCATTTCAGGATAGGGTGACCAGACTTCCCGCTTTTGGCGGACAGTCCGCTCTTTAACAATTTGTCCCGCGTCCCGTGGCGTTTTTAAAAAGTCCCAATTTTTGGAAAGAATGCACGAATGGGCAGGAGAACAGGAAGGGAATATACGGTTTTCGGCTGCCCTGTGGCTATTTCGCCGGAATATGAGTTTTATATTATTTTTGTTAATTTTATAATGTTCAACTGTAATAACAACAAATACTTGTTGAGAAGTGATTATCCAGAACTGCTTATCAAAGTTTGCATTGTTGGCTCGGCGCCTGTGGCTCAATCGCCTAAGGCACCAGCCACATACACCTAAGGTGGCGGGTTCGAATCCCTAGCCCGGGCCCACCAAACAACAATGATGGCTGCAACCAAAAAATGACTGGGTGTTGTGGCAGGCACCTGTAATCCCAGCTACTTGGGAGGCTGAGGCAGGAGACTCACTTGAGCCCGGGAGTTGGAGGTTGCTGTGAGCTGTGA
>CAUYQV010020370.1:0-32995 GCA_963574575.1 Galagoides demidoff | reverse complement strand
AGCAACCTCCAACTCCTGGGCTCAAGCGAGTCTCCTGCCTCCACCTCCCAAGTAGCTGGGACCACAGGCGCCTGCCACAATGCCCGGCCATTTTTTGGTTGCAGCCATCATTGTTGTTTGGCGGGCCCAGGCTGGGGATTCGAACCCGCCACCTTAAGTGTACGTGGCTGGCGCCTTAGCCGATTGAGCCACAGGCGCCGAGCCAGCCAAGCTTTCTTAAAGCCAAGCTGAGTTGGGTTTCTGTTATTCACTATTATTGGGGGTTGGAAAGTTCAAGAACCCTGTGGAGAAATCCAGTGTCCACCTGAAAAGCTGGGCTCCGGGTGAACATGGAAGGGGCCCTGGGACACATCTGCTGACACCTCGGGCAGGGGAGGGGTAAGGACAACATGTGGGTTGGGGGTTAAGACTCACAAACTCTTCCCACCTGGATTCCACCTACGGCACCATCCTGAGGTCAAGGGGATCATAGGGTGATACTCGCAGATCCTGCAGTATGGATGCTAGATTGCTCCTCAGCGTGACATAGGGCGGCTTCTCGTCATACTTGAGGGCCATCACCACCTTGAGGTACTCCTGGAGGGTCCCTGCGGAGCAAGAAGAGGCCTGAGAGGTGCCCCCTACACCTGAGCCTGGGGGGCTGTGCCCAGAATGGGCCAGGCAAGGGCACTAGAGGGCAGGGAGGTCTCATCAACTGTGCCAATTGCTCAGTACTTCCTCTCTGCCCTGTATTGCCAGAGGACTTCAACTTTTTTCCTAGTATTTGAAAATATCAGGTTCGGCACCTGTGGCTCAAATGGTTAAGGCAACAGCCACATACACCTGAGCTGGTGGGTTCGAATCCAGCCTGGGCCCGCCAAACAACAATGGCTGCAACCAAAAAATAGCCAGGTGTTGTGGCGGGTGCCTGTAGTCCCAGCTACTTGGGAGGTGGAGGCAGGAGAATCGCTTGAGCCCAGGAGTTGGAGGTTGCTGTGAGCTATGATGTCACAGCACTCTACCCAGGGTGACAGCTTGAGGCTCTGTCTCAAAAAAAAAAAAAAAAGAAAGAAAATATCAACATAGGCCCCGGCATAATGGTATGAACACCCAAGGACCCATCACCTCATAGCCAATCTTGTCTCACTGAAACCTCTGCTGCTTCTTCCATCCTGCATGGTTTTAAAGCAAATCCCAGACAGCAATGTCATTTACCTGTGTGTAAATATTTAGTGTGTGTTTCCAAAATTGGGCCCAGAAAACTTAAGTAGTAAAGTAGCAGATAGTGAATGTTTTTGGCCTGGTGGGCCAGGTGGTCAACTCAGCTGACGTCCCACAAAAGGAGCCACAGACAACACTGAAGTGAATGGACATGGTTGAGTGCTCACAAGCTTTATTCATGGACGCTGCAGCTGGAATTTCAAATAAGTCCCAGGGTACGAAATGGTGTTTTTTTGAAAAATTTTCAGCAGTTTAAAAATGTAAAGCAATTTTTAGTTCTCTAGCACTACTACTAAAACAGGTGGGTTGGCCTGTGGGACAGTTTCCTGACATGTACTTTTAACAGGTAAGCAGGTAGAGAGGCTCATGTCCGTAAGCCCAGCACTTTAGGAAGCTGAAGCAGGAGGATTGATTTCATGAATGACTAATGAGCCATAATCACCATTTAAAAAATATCGACATTAGGCTCGGCGCCCATAGCACAGTGGTTATGGCTCTAGCCACATACCCTGAGGTTGGTGGGTTTGAACCCAGCTCAGGCCAGCTAAAACAATAACTATAATAAAAAATAGCTAGGTGTTGTGGAGGGTGCCTGTAGTCCCAGCTATTTGGGAGGGTAAGACAAGAGAATTGCTTAGGCCCAAGAGTTGGAGGTTGCTGTGAGCTGTGATGCCATGATACTCTACCAAGGGCAACACAGTGAGACTCTTGTCTCAAAAAAAAAAAAAATACTGACATTATATGTATTTCATGACAATTTTTATTTATTTTTTTATTTTTTTATTAAGTCATATACACAAAGATCATGAATACATTTATGCATATGTGGGATACAATGTGTTGATTTTTTTTATACAATTTGTCATGCTTACACCAAACTAATTAATATAGCTTTCGCTTCATTTACTTGATTATTGTGTTAAGACATTTATGTTCTACACTTGACAGATTTGACTTGTACCCTTGTAATATGCTCCATAGGTATGGTCCCACTGTTTACCCTCCATCAAACCTCCCCCCTCCCTAACCCTTCCCACTCCATTTCTCTCCTTCATCCTGAGCTATAGTTGTGTTCTATCTTCCATAAGAAAGTGTGAGTAAATATAAGTTGGTTTCACAGAAGTACTGAGTACACTGGATACTTTTTCCTCCATTCTTGAGATAGTTTTACTCAGGCAAATATGTTCCAGGTCCCTCCATGTGAACATAAAAGAGGTAAAGTCTCCATCTTTTTTAAGGCTTCATAGTACTCCATGGTATACATATACCACAATTTACTTATCATGACAAGTTTTAGAAAGTGACAAAATTCTAAATATACAGACACAGAAAATCTCCATGATTACTATTTTTATTGTTTTTTTTTAGGTACAAACCAAGATTACTTTTTTCTTTTTTTTTGCAACTTTTGACTGGGGCTGGGTTTGAACTCACCACCTCCAGTATATGGGGCTGGTGCCCTACTCCTTGAGCCACAGGTACCATGCCAAGATTATTTCTTAAATGAAAAAAGTTGGATTCTAAGATGCATAATATAATTCCATTAAAATATTATGTGTATGTGTGTTTTGTTTGCTATTATTATTATTATTGTTTAAAGCAACGGTTCTCAACCTGTGGGTCGTGACCCACAGGAATTGTATTAAAAGGCCGTGGCAGTAGGAAGGTTGAGAACCACTGGTTTAGAGACGCTTAAGGGTTTTTTTGTTTTAAAGACTTTTGTTTTTATACAATAGGTACTTATTACAAATGCAACTGGGAAAACTGGAAGAAAGAAAATAAAGAGGTATAAACAGAGGCAACCCCAAGATGGTCCCAAGCCACCTTATCCTGCCCAAACTACTGCTGGTTCCCACTCCCTTCAGGACCTACCTGAAGGTCTAATCCAATGACCACATGGTCCTGCCAGGGTCTCTGGGTTGTCAAGTAACCTGAAGGGATGAAGCAAATGTAAAAGGTCTTTTAGGGAAAGGAGAATAAAAGGGAACATCTAATATCAACACATTGGGGCGGTGCCTGTGGCTCAGTGGGTATGGTGCTGGCCCCATATACTAAGGGTGGCAGGTTTGAACCCAGCCCCGGCCAAACTGCAACAAAAAATAGTGAGGTGTTGTGGTGGGCGCCTGTAGTCCCAGCTACTCAGGAGGCTGAGGCAAGAGAATTGCCTAAGCCCAGGAGTTGGAGGTTGCTGTGAGCTGTGATGCCATGGCACTCTACCCAGGGCAATAAAGTGAGAGTCTGTCTCTAAAAAAAAACAAACCAAATAAACATAAATTCTTATTATTCAGTCATCAGGCTCTACAGAGTCTCTGTGAATGTTGGATTAGCCAATTCAGAACCAACACACCTAGGGAAAACGGAGTATTAGGTTCCTGCAAGCCCCTGGTCAGACACTTGCATCAGCTGATTGATATATGACCTTGTCTTAGGTGTGTTTCTGGTGAAAGACATCTTATTTAATAGATATTGCTAATTCATTAGCATTAAACTCTGTTTAATTTAGGAGAGATGCAAGTTGGAAATAAAGAAGTTATTACTTACAGGTCTGGGGAGTACACAGCATGGTCAGAGCCACACACATACATACACAGAAGTCAGAGAGTGTGTTGGGTCAACACCTTTACTGGGGTCCAAGGTATTGTCCAAGCAGGTTTCCTGTTGGGAGTTCTACTTGGTGGGTTTAAGCAAGCTAGGCCTCCAGGCTTGAGTTCTAAGAGGTTATGCTGTGCCCGAGAGATGGGCCTCTCTACACAGTCCACGTGGGATATGGGTGCCAGTAGGGCGGTCAAGGTGGCTGAATCTAGGTGTCCCATAGGGAAGTGGTCATCAGGAGGCAACAGTATAAGGTATATATCTGGATCATTCATGTTGAGGCACTGGGAGGAGGTGTGGAACCTGAAACTGTGTCAATGAGGACTAAGCCCTTCTGATGTGAGAAAGTCCTACTTACATTCAAACAGATACTGAAGCAGTATAAAATTTTAAGAATTCATGGCCACTAGCACTACAACTCATGGCTGAACAGAGCTGATTTAACATGCCTATTATCAGTCTCCCGTGCTCTAGAACCTCGGAAAGCACCTTACACTATGCTTGCACTAGTCATTTTTTTTGAGACAGAGTCTCGCTTTGTTGCCCTTGGTAGAGTGCCGTGCCATCACAGCTCACAGCACTCTAACTCTTGGGCTTAACCAGTTAGTTGTCTTGCCTCAGCCTCCCAAGTAGCTGGGACTATAGGTGCCTGCCACAATGCCTGGCTATTTTTAGTTACAAGGTCATGCTCTGGCTCAGGCTGGCTCAAACTCATGAGCTCAGGCAATCCACTGGCCTGGGCCTCCCAGAGGATTACTGGGAGAGCCACCTTGCCCAGCCCCTGGGCAGCCATTTTAAACAGCAACAACACTGACAAAATGCATAAAAATCGGAAAAGGATAGCATTAAATAGACAGTGGAAGTGACACTGTTTATTATACAACAGCTAAAACAAGGTGGCAGAACGCTGTCTGGTGCCACCTTTAGCTGGGAACTTGTCTCTTACTGTATATGCCTGCAAATGATTACAAAAGCACAGCCAGACTTGATTTTGGGATTGGAAATGCTTTTAGGGAGAATTCACAAATATGGAATCTGTGAATAATGAGGATCAACTGTATACCTGACACACACACCCACACACGTCCCGTCCCTCTTGGACCACTCAGAAGAAATGGGACTTTGCCCACTGCCTTTGCTGCTTCCTAAGCCCCAGCCACACTATTTCTTCTCTGGCCTGGCCCTCCAGGCTGGCTCCCACTACCCTCCCAGTCACTAGACACCGTCCTTGCCTTTGCTGTCCCCCAGTCCTATCCTCCTGCTTCCCAAGTCTCTCTGCCCCATCTTCCCCCATCCTATGATACAGCCCAGGCCTCAATTTTCTTCCTGGACCCCACCCTCCTGTGCATATCCTGCATGGCTCCAGAGCTGATCCTGTTCCTCCCAGTTCCCAGGGCCTTGAGGGTAAAGGCTGGCACACATAGCGCCCAGCCACACTCTGGCTTTGTATTCCCCACTCTCTCCTCCCATCTTGTGCTCCAGAACAAACTATTCCTAGTCCCAGCAGGCCACACGTCTACTCGTGTCCTCCTGCCTCTGCATATCCTGCTCCCACTGGCTGGGATGGCCTTCCATACCCTGACCACTATCCCCTGGCAGGGGGCTGTGCTCTGTTCAAGATACAGCTTGAGGGCTTGGTCTCCTAGGAATCTTCTCCAACCCCTCCAGGCAGAAGAAATCCATTGCTCCTGGGTGCCTGTGTACCTGCCCAGAGGTCTGATGACACCTAGGGCAACACTCAGCCCGTGTATACAGGAATGAACAGGTCAGACCTTCTCCTCCCAGTAGCTGCAGGTTGTGTGTGACAAGTAAATGAGTTAGCAAGTGACAGTACACCCACTCCCTGGGACACCAACAAGAAGTTGCATAACCAATTCTGTCGCTGTAGCTGTTGGTAGGATCTCCTTAACCAATCAGGCTGCTGGAGAGCAGGGACCAGATCTCCTATCTGTGATGTGCCCAGCAAGGGGCCTTGTGTGCCAGAAAGCCTTGGGGAAGTAAACTACTTCACCTTTCTCTTTTATTCATTACTTCCTTCATGAATAAGAATGTACAAAAAATGAATAAATACCTGTTGACTGAATGGAAAAAGGCCACGTGCACCAGTAAAACACCTTAGTGGGGATGTATTATGTTGCCAGGAAAAGTGCACGTAGCTATATCACCCCCTCATGGGCCTTTTGGTTACTGCCTCTAGTTGCCAACAGAGGCTGGGCTGGGGGTGGGGCAGGGCATCTTGGGCACAGTATCACCACCACCAACTGTCTGTGGAGCGTTTCCATGTGCCCAGCCCTATAGTGTGGTCAGAAGATGGGGCTCTGCAATTACTGTTATCCACACTGATATCAATGGCATTAAAATTATCGTCATGACTTAATTTATCCTGTACCACAATGGCAGTGCTCTTTGTGGAGCATGTCACATTCAACCAATCTTTTTAAGTGGGAGAAATGTGAAAAGGGAGATATGACTGTCCTACCAAGATGTGAGTTCCCTGAGGACAGGGATTTTGGCCTTTTCTACTACTGTATCCCCAGGGCCTAGAGCAGAGCTTGGCATATAGTAGGTGCTCAGTAAGCATCCAGTGAGTGAAGGCAGGCTATGTCCAGGTACCACCAATCCACCTTATGACAAGGCTCCCATGCTGGGAAATGGTATCAGAGTGAGATGGGCTGTCTTTTGAGGTGAGTGGCCTGAGTTTGAGCCTAAGCAACCTATTTAATAGATGTGTGACCTGGGTCGATGAACTAAGCCCTCTGTGCCTCAGATCACAAGAGCACTCAGCTCAGGCATTCTCCATGTCACATGGAGAAGTACTGGGTGCAGTGCGCAATGCAGGCAAGGTCACCATAAGCGGGTCAATGTGGTGAGGACACATCCCTTCTTCTGAGCACATACAAGTAGGGGATCTGCTGTGGGAGGGTGAGGGAAGGGCTCCCTGAGGGAATGACAATTAACTTGCAACCCAAAGGAGGATGAAATCCCAGGCACGGGACCCTTTGAGCCAATCAAACACATACCCAACATCATTACATAGATAACATCATAGGACACAGACACATCTAGACCAATTTAGGAGTACTCAGAACAAGTGAACAGCAATGCAGCTAACGTTTAAAAACACAGCACTGAGTGAAAGAAAGCAAGAGACAGCATGGGATTTAGGCCATAGTGCCCTTTATGCAAATTAAACACCCAGCACCACAGATATTTTTCAAAAACACCCACATCTACGCAAGACAGATGTAGAAGTAGGAGTCAGAAACAGCAAACTCAGTGCAGTGTGAAGATGTGGTTAAAGCTGAAAAGAGCCATAACAGATACGATTCAGAGCAGAACATCATTTATGCAAATCATGTCTAGTACCACCATACGATTTTAAGGATACAAATATATCTAAGTGAACATATCAGCAGAAGGCACATTAAGTGTGTCTGAGTGGCTGTCCATGATTGAGAGAAGGGGTGGGATACAAAGTGGGTAGAATAAAATGAGTGGCTCAATATGAATAGTGACATGGCATTAACAGTGACACAACATGCTAAATACTGGGAAATATAACTCAGTATTGTTCACTGGGAAGTTCACCCTCTTCCCATTCCATACATTTTCCTGGATAATCTCATCCTTTCCTAGAGCTTCGGCTGGCAACTCCTAAGATATCCCGAGGTACAGCATCCACTTAAGACGTCAATCCTCCAGTTTAGAAATAGACAACTGTCTCGTGGGTAGCCCCTCCTAGAGGACTCTTAGGCAGATCTTCCAAGTCCACATTAGATGCTGAATCCCAACCTCTAGACCGGTAGGGCTTCCCTGTGTCCAGCTGCCTGCTGTCCCTGGTGCTGACCATACCCTATTTACTTCCCCTTGTATCCAGCTACCTGCTGTCCTTGGTGCTGAATGGTTACACCACAACAGTCAGGTCCTGTGGTTTCGCAGGCAGATGCAAAGGCACTGACTGATCCTGTGGCCTGGACATGGGTTGGCATGTGATGCCAGGTGCTGAGGCAGGGCTTGGGCCTAACCTACTCAGGTGATCTCCATGTTAGTAAATAAATGAATGCATCATGACATCTGGCACATGATGAGTATTTTCTATGGTCCTGTGCTGAGTATCTGACTCCCCCAAAGCCTCCCAGATCTCTCGGGAGGTGGGTGCTAATGGGATACCATCTCGTGGAGAAGGAACTAGTGGAGGTTAAGCTCCTCACCCCACACCCACAGTGGTGGGACCAGAATCCAGTCCCAGGCAGCAGGGCTCCACAGCCCATGCTCTTGCCTGCTGGAAAGACCATGGAGTATATGCCTGAGAATCTCCAGGCCCCGACTCTATCGGATGCTTCCCTTGCTTCCTTTCTGTTCCCTATTGGGCCCTGGGAAAGTGCTGGGTTCTGCTGACCCCCAGACTCACTTCTGCTTCTGCTTCATGATATCCTCAGTGTTGGGAAGGCAGTTTGTCCACGGCAGAAACCCATAGAGCCACTTCAGCATACAGTATCCCAGGGTCTGGAGGTCACTGCGGCGGGAGGGCCCTGGGGGCGGGGCAGGAAGAGGTGGCAGCTCAGTCTAGATGCTGCACTCACTGACATGCCCATCCCTTTCCTTTTTTTCTTTTACTGACTCAACCATGCACTCATGCACTCAGCCATCCAGCCACATGAGCTGCCTCATCTGTTCATTCCCCTTTATTCGCCTACTCTCACTCTCCATCTCTTGCTTACTCTCACTTCCTCAACCATGCCTTTACCTGCTCTTTCACCAGCTCACTCCTGCACCCATCAACCTTCATTCATGCACTTATTCAATGAATTCTCAGCGCCTGTGTGCCAGACTCTATCTCAGATTTTGAAAACCCAGACAAGAGTTTGGTTGGGTCCCAGACCTTGACACTCTTGGGGTAGGGAGGAAGATGATTATAGTGCAGGATTATCTGAGCTGCAAAGGAGACAGATAGGACACAGGGAGCCCAGAAAGATGGGTACTGAACCCAGCCTCAGTGGGGCAGGGTGAAGGAGACTGGGAGGCTTTATTTACCTCACATCTCCTAATCACAGGATTAGGCAACTCTTCAAAAGCATTCAGCAAACCCTGGAGTGTTGACTGTGCTGACCTTCTGCTACTTGAAGTCAGAGGTGCCATTCTGGCCTGTGGGAGCTCCGCCTGGTAGGCGGATATGGGCAGGTACGTGGATGGTCATAATATAAAGGGGTTTGAGAAAGAGGGGCTTAAGGGATCTTCCCTGGGACCTCTCCCCACTTTGCATACATTTCATAGATAATCTCATCTTTTCCCAGGGCTCCAGCCATATCCAGAGATACTGCCACACACCCAGTGTCCATGGCATAATGCTCCAGATGACAAGACAATCTCTCCGCAGCAGTCCTTTCTGGATTACACTTAGGCAACTTTTATCTTTCAACTTTACACCAGATCCTGAATCCCAGCCTCTGGAATCCAGGGCTGTTAGTGTCCTGCTTCCCTGCTGTCCTTGGTGTCGAACTGTTGCCCCATTGCTCCCTCAGTGGACAGGATGCTGCTTGTGTTCCTGATTCCTTATCACCCTTAGCACCTCTCCTCCCTAGCTGCCTGCTGTTTGTGCTTGTGAACCCCTAGAGCTGCCCTTGCATGAGAAGCATGTCTGTGTGGCACTGAATCCCCCCTATGGCCTCATACCGCATCCCTTGTGCAGGTCCATGCTAATGAACTCAAGATCCCCCTCATGTGGGCTCCTGCTGCCCTCCATGTAGGCCACGTGTCTGCCACTTGGGCAATAGCGGAAGGTGAAGCCATAGCCTGCCAGGGTCACCTGTGGACAGGGGAAAAAGCCACAGAGATTGCAGGTTACAGGTGGAGACTCTGGAGTCAGAGATTTCAATTGTGGGTGCAATTTGAAACAACCCATCCATTATAGATGATATTTTTAACTTATGCTCATAGTAAAAATGTCAAACACTATGGAAAGGTATGAAAAGAACCCAAACAAACCATCCATATTTCTTCCGAGTATCCCCAACCCAGAAGTAACTGCCCAGAAGTAACCATGAGTAACAATTTCTTACGCATCATCCCACATTGTTTTCTTTAAATAATCAAACATGATGGGGAAGGACAGAGACGTCACACTGAACCTGCTGGTGGGCATTTGTCTTTTTGCACTTTAATAGGGATTCAGGGCATTAACTCTAGAGCATGCAAGTTGGTGGCCATACAAGCTGGGGCAAGCCATCAAAGTTATCTGTACTTCGATTTCTCTGTTTATAAAATGACTAATAGTTCTCACCTCAAAGAGTTGTCATGAAGCTTAACTGAGTGCTTTTGTAAAGGGGGGAATCCCTCACGAATAGATGAATCCCCTCTTTTGGCATGAGTTTTCACTCTATGACAACAGTTGCCAGGAGAGCTGTTAAAAAGAATCTCCCACCACCCCACTGTCTCTTGCTTCCTCTCATTATGTGACTTCTGCACATCTCAGCTCCCCTTCACCCTCTGGTGAGTGGAAGAACAGTGAATGCTTTAAAGAAAACCAAAACAGTACTATTGTTTTAGTGCATGGAAATGCAGGGCTGCCGATGTGGGAATGCTGGTCCTCCTTGACACTGGCCATGAAGCTCTGTATTAATCGAACAAATGCTGTGGAAGGAAGCAAGACTTCCCAATCTGCTCTGTGAAGAATGTACATTTCACTTTTAGATGCTGTTTATCAATTTGCACGATTTATGAAAAACAGCATAACATCTCATATGTTAGTCTTGAACTTTCTAATCAGGAGTCAAGTAAGTATTTTTTTCTTTATGAATTACCTAGCCTCAGGTGTTCACTACAGCAACACAAAACAGACTGAAACACTGAGTGTAAACAAGTAAAGTTGCTTGTGTGCCAAATACACAAAGTCAACCACATCTTTATAATGGCTGCATCTTATCCTACCATGTGGCTTGTGGACAACTCTTGGTTTTGTCTATGTAAGACTTATATCTCCTCTTCTTGTAATAGTTCGTAATGGTTGATTTTATGTGGCAACTTGAATAGGCCATGAGGTGCCCAGACATTTGGCCACCTCCTTTTCTGGTGTATCTTTAAGGGGGTTCTGGATGAGAGTAACCACTGAACTGGGAGACTGAGTAAGGCAAATTGCTTTTCTTTATGCTGGTGGGCCTCACCCAGGCAAATGAAGATGTGAGTAGGAGGAAAAATTGAGTAAGAGGGAACTCCTCCTGCTGACTGCTTGAGCTAGGACATTGGTCTTTTTCTGCCTTTGGACTTGAACTGAAACATCAGCTTTTCTTGGGTCTCAAACCTGCTGTCCTTTGGACAGGAACTTACAAGATCAGCTCTCTCAGTCTCCAGTTTGCAAACTGAAGATATTACAATGCTCAGCCTCTGTAATTTATCAGCCAATTCCCTATAATAAATCTCTGTGCATGCGCGTGTGCGCGCGCACACACACACACACACCCCCTGTTGGTTTTGTTTCCCTGAAGAACTCCAACTAATACACAGTTCTAGAATTTTCCTCTGAGATTGTGTCTCTCTAGCTCAAAGTCCATATAGTTCAGCAGGGTTCACTTGATCTGTTTCTGCTGGCATTGAGCTTTGGTGATTTAAGCCTCATTTTTTGGTGGCAATTTTGTCACCATGACTGAAGAATCTGCCTAATGATGAGTAATGCAGAAGCAAGAAGAGCCCAGAGAGGGAAGAGCCAGTGTCCCAGTGACAGGGTTTTCTTTTTCTTTTTTTGACAGTTTCAAACTGTTGCCCTGGGTAGAATGCTGTGATGTCAAAGCTCACAGCAACCTCAAACTCTTGGGCTTAAAGTTATTCTCTTGCCTCAGCCTTCCAAGTAGCTGGGACTACAGGTGCCTGCCACAATGCCCAGCTATTTGTTGCCTGTTGTTGCAGCTGTCATTGTTGTTTTTGCTGGCCTGGGCCAGGTTTGAACGTGCCAGCCTCGGTGTATGTGGCCGGCACCCTACCCACTGAGCTATAGGAGCCACCCCAGGGCTGAGTATCTGAGCCAGCTGGGCCTGAAGACAGCTTTAAAGTCTTGGATTTCTCTATTCTGTGAACTTAAAATTGCACACACATCCTTTTGTATTTTTGCTTAAGCAACACTGAGTTTGGTTTCTGTCATTTGCAATTGAAAGAGTAATTAAAAGTTACTCTTTAATTAAAATACTCTTTAATCAGTATCCTACTGGAACTATATGTTTAAGTTGCTTCCCATTTTACTATTATAATTAATGTTTTCAGGAGTATCTTGGACATATACCTTTGCGTAAGTCCATGAATATATGGACAGTTATTCTCAAAGAGGAACTGATAGATCAAAAAATAGATGCAAGGTGGCACCTGTGGCTCAGTGAGTAGAGTGTTGGCCCCATATACCAATGGTGGTGGGTTCAAACCCGGCCCTGGCCAAACTACAATAAAAAATAGCTGGGTGTTTTGGCAGGCACTTATGGTCCCAGTTACTTGGGAGGCTGAGGCAAGAGAATTGCCTAAGCCCAAGAGCTGGAGGTTGCTGTGAGCTGTGATGCCCCAGCACTCTACTAAGGGCAACAAAGTAAGACTGTCTCTTTAAAAAAAAAAAATGCATTTAAAATTGTGATTTTTATCTCCAAATTATCTTCCCAAAAGGTTGCTCAATTCATAGTTCCAACAGTGTATCAAGAATTTCTACTTCCTTACCAGCAACAGATAGTATCATTCTTCTTAATTCTGCCCATCCAAGGGTAAAAAATTGTACCCTGTTTTAATCATAGTAATCATACATTTCTATGATTATTAAAGAGTGTATCTTTTCATATATTTCACTAACCTGTGGATCTCACCTTCCATGAGCTGTTTTTCTTATCCTTTACCCATTTTTCTAGTAAGTTCTGTATCTTATTTATTTGAAGAACTTTTTTTTTTTTGGAGACAGAGTCTCACTTTGTTGCCTCAGTAGGGTGCCATGGCATCACAGCTTACAGCAACCTCTAACTCTTGGGTACAAGTGATCCTCTTGCCTCAGCCTCCCAAACAGCTGGGACTACAGGCACCTCCAACAATGCCCAGCTAATTTTAGAGATGAAGTTTTGCTCTAGCTCAGGCTGGTCTCGAACTCCTGAGCTCAGGCAATCCACCCTCCTAGGCCACCCAGAGTACTAAGATTACAGGCGTGAGTCAAGGTGCCTGGCCTGAAGGAAGTCTTTATATATATGATACACAGCAATCCTTTGTCTGCAATAAGCACTATGAAATAAACAGGTACGACCTTCCAGAGCAGACAGGACATGGCTTGCTCTTACCTGACTCAGATCCTCTGGATTCACAAAGATATTCTCAGCTGTCACATTGCCATGAACATACTCATTCTCATGGAGGAACTCTAGGGCATCCAGCTAGGGGAAGAAGAAAGCAAGCATCTCCACCAGTAGCATGACTAACACAAAGAGGCTCTGATGCAGGGCTGGGTGAGGGAACCCCTGGGGTTGTCAGCATGCTCTGTGACTGGGAGATTAAGCCTGACTGTGACACCACCTAAGCATACCTCTAACTAGGCTCTGAGAGAATTCAGCAGTCAAACTCACATGTGGCTTTCCATCTATCTCTTAGCTGACTGCAAACTCAGGAGAGGAAGAACGCCCCTCTGCAAAAATTACCGAGCACCCACGTACATCAAAGAATTCTTTTCATTTCTACTAGAAAGTAGAAATAAATCTAGCTAAACAATTTATATCTTTATTTCCAGCTCCAGTTTTTCTACTGAGTACCATACTCCTATACTAACTACAGGGTGTGAACTACATCCTGTTTATATACCAAAGACCTTCCCTAACCTCAGGGCTTTACTGTTCACAAAGTTCTTCTTGTTCTACTTCTAGAAACTCTATCCTCATGGTGTAGAACCCTCCTCAGGTCTCACCCCCTCCCATGAGAAACCTCAGCTTACAGTCTCCCTACCTCCAGTCCATCCCCACATGGGCCCTGAAGTCTTTCTGTCCCAAAGCTGACCCTGTCCCTCCTCTTCCATCTTTCTGTGGCTTCCCTGTACCCTCAGGACAGAGATGTATGAGGCCCTGTGTGACATGGGTGATGCTTACCTCTCCACACTAACTTCATCTCATACCCCCTCTCCACCCCATGCCACACAGCAGATACTCTGAACATAAAGACCTCTAAGATTAACCTAACATGCCATGCCCATGATACATCTATCCCTCCAGCAATTTTTAAACTGAGTCCTCTTATTCTCCATTAGAGCAGGAGGACACTTCTATTATGAATCCCTGTCACAATCTATGCAACTGTTTTATTCAATAGTGTCCTCTCTCACTAGGCTGTGAGCTCCAAGACACAAAAACCACATCTGTGCTGCTCCCTGCTCTATTCCCAGCCCCTGGGAGAGTGTGCTAACCAGCAGGAACTTGATAATACTTAATGGGTGGGTGAATGATTAAACAAACGAACAAATGCCTTATACTCTTTCTCCCTTAAAAGCCTTTCCATCACCTGTATCCTTGGCTTGGAATATTCTTTCTTCACATTGTCCCCACACCTACTCAACTTAGTACGTTGCTGTTTTCCACTTGTCTCACAAGTGTCAGCTTGCAAACAACCTCCCCTAGGAAGCACAACCTAAGTCTTCAATTTGAGGCTGGGGCCCCTTCCTCCATGCCAATACTCAGCATCCTGGTCCTAAATGTCTGTGCCAGCCATCGTCCAGCCCCCAGTGTTCAGCGAAGGGAGGTGGGGGCTAGATGACAATGAATAAGCGGCCTGATAAACTAGGATCTCATGTGCCCTTCCACATGTGGGAGCTGATACCTTTTAGGTACATACCAACCGGCAAGCCACCTGGAGCACAGACCTCTCTGACATCACATGCTTCGGGTTGTCATCCAGGGCTGACTGAAGGTTCCTCCCCAGGCTGGGGAATACCAAGAACCTGAAGACATGAGCATCGCAGGAGGTTGGAATGAACAGGAAAGGGGAATAGTCCACCAAGAATGGAGGATGGTGGTGGAGCTGCAAGGTCCTGATCCCAGATGAGATTAAGGGTTCTGACTGGTTGGGTACCAGCTTGGTTCAAAAATGGAGGAAAGAAGCAACTCACTGGCCACTGACCCCAGGATATCAACCATGCCTAGGCACAAGACAGGGAAAGAAAGGAGCCGCTAAAGGGGGCAGCAGGTAAGGCAGCTTACCTGTACTTGTCCTGGTGAACACCAAAGCCAATGCAGGTGGGGATGGCCAATAGGGGGGTTGAGTGGAGCTTCTTCCACTTGCTCACTGTAGGAGGCAGGGGCTTGAGGTCAGAGCCCACCTGGCTCCAGGCGCATAGCCACAAGAGCTCATTCTCAGACCACAGGGCAAGAGTCCCCAGAGCAGACCCTGGGTCTCCTTATAGGAGACAACATCTTTGTGGGTAGGTGATAGGACTAATAAGAGGGTAGATGTAGGTGGCCCAAGAGTGTCTGTGATCCATGTGTGCAGGTGACAGGGGTGAACACAGGTGACTTCTGTTGGAGCATATGTAAATCTGGAGTGAGCAAGAGGGCTAAGAGTGACAGAGTAACTTCTAAATTCACACGTAAAGCTAGTGAGATCTATCAATGTCTGAAGTGGCTACCCTGTCACTATAATGTGCCTCTGTCTGTCTCCCAGATCTCAGTGGGTGGAAAGGGACCAATGCTATTCAGGGAAGAGTCGCGATTGGCAGCATTTGCAACCTCTGTGCTGTAAATACCTCCTACCATGGCCAACTTCAAACCACCCATGTGACATGACCATGTGCGAAGCTGGGAGAGACACACAACAGATGCTATTACACAGTATTTTGTCCAGGCAGGGGCAATACATGCAAATAACCTCTGGAGTACTGATAATAGAAAATGTAGAGAAATAATTAGGAAATGGTGAGTTTCTGGGGTTTATTACCTTTGTTTTGAATATAGTTTGGTTGTAAGTTTATATAATTTAATTTTAAATACTTCCTGTACATAACAACCAGTTTACAGTATTCTTTAGTTCTCGAAAATTTAACACTTGACTCTGCAGAGTTGGTAAGACCCAGCCCCAGCACATGTCATCTTTCCTCTGAGGCCCAAAGGGTAACTAGAGTGAGGCTGTGGGCACAGATAGGATGCAAATCAGGGCTTTTGTCCCCTACCATCACTACACCTGCAAGGAGAACCCAGCCATGACCAAGGTGGGTGACTCCCCTGGCCCATGTCCCTGTGCGATACCTTGCAGAGGCTTGGCGGCCCGCTGGAAGAAGTTCTGCTCGTTGAACAAGCGTCCATCCTTGGCATCCTGGTGGGGACAGGAAGACAGGAAGTCTGCCACAGTGAACTTAACCTAGAAAAGGGCCCCCAATCCCCAGGGGCCATTTGTTACCCCAGGATAATGGCAGTGATAACCAGATTCCTCAAGTCTCCCATACCAGGGCCAAATTCTGAGGGTACTGCCTGTGACCACGTACAGGGGACTATGCGCTGCCTCTCAGCATACAAGTTCCTTTCATATGTGTCATGACAGGATCCATAGGTTTCTTTAGAATGTGGCCTTAAGCTAAAAACTACATTTGTGCAGCTCATACCTGTAATCCTAGCACTCTGGGAGGCCAAGGTAGGTGGATTGCCTGAGCTCACCAGCTGAGACCAGCCTGAGCTAGAGGGAGCCCTTGTCTCTAAAAATAGCTGGGTGTAGCAGCGGGCGCCTATAGTGCCAGCTACTCAGGAGACTGAGGCAAGAGAATTGCTTAAGCCCAAGAATTTGAGGAAGCTATGACACTCTACCAAGGGTGATAGTTAGCCTCTGTCTCAAAAAAAACCCCAAACCAAACAGACAAAAAACATTTCCTAACCTCTTCTGCAGTAAGGAATGGCCACATGACCAAATGGTGTGAGCAGAAGAAATGTGGGCAACTTCCAAGCTGTGCCCTTAACAGGAGGGGATAGGCTTTTTCCTCTTCTCCTGCTCCAGGTGGCCAGAACACTCGGGTGACAGTGGCAGCTGAGGCAGAATCTCAGCCCAAGAGATAGCGGTTATGAGTTGAAGATGTTGGAGCAAGGAGAAAAGAAGGAAACTGGGCTCCTTGTTTATGAAACCACTTTATCAGTTCTGGACCATTGCCCCAGACTTTTAAGTGAAAAAGCAATAGAATATTATCTTGCTTAAGCTATTACTGATATTGGATCTTTTTAAAAATGGCAATCAAACCAAATATTTTAATTAAACACAACTTGAGCAGAAAGGTTTTTTTTTTGTTTTTGAGACAGAGCCTCACTTTATTGCCCTCAGTAGAGTGCCGTAACATCATTAACTCACAGCAACCTTCAACTTTTGGGCTCAACCGATTCTCTTGCCTTAGCCTACCCAAACAGCTGGGACTACAGGCAACTGCCAAAATGCCCAGCTACTTTTGAGGACCAGGTCTCATTATGGCTCAGGCTGTTCTTGAACTCATGAGCTCAGGCAATCCACCTGCCTTGCCTTGGTCTCCTAGTGTGTTAAGATTACAGGCATGAGCCACTGTGCCTGGCCACTGCAGCAAGGTTCCTTTTTTTTTTTAAGAAACAGAGTATCACTTTGTGGCCCTTGGTAGAGTGCTGTGGCGTCACAGCTCACAGCAACCTCCAGCTCTTGAGCTTAGGAGATTCTCTTGCCTCAGCCTCCTGAGTAGCTGGGACTACAGGCGCCCACAATGCCCGGCTATTTTTTGGTTGCAGTTTGGCCAGGGCCGGGTTTGAACCTGCCACCCTCAGTATATGGGACCTGTGCCCTACTCACTGAGCCACAGGTGCCACCCTGCAGCAAGGTTCTTAAGAGCATAGGCCAAACAGAGGTAGGGACAAATCCTAGCTCTGTTACTTATTCATTCTTTCTACAAGACCTCTATTAAGTACTGAGTACTGTCTGGACCTTATGGATAATAGTGTGAACTAAACAACTTGTATGCTGGTGCCCCTGAGCAAATGAGTTTCTATTTTCTCATCTGTTAAATGGGAACACACTAACCACCCTGCAGGCTTTATAGGCCTGTGAAACTCTCAGCCCAGGGTGTTACACACAAGAGTCTCAATCAGCAGGTACTACTAGTCATTAGTGAGCCTGTCCCAGCCCTTGCCCATCCTCCTCCTGCCCCAGAGTCCTCTCTGATGAAGCCACAGTGAGCTCTGGGTAAATTTTTAGCTGATGTGGGCACAGCTGCTCAGGCCCTGCTCAATCCATGTGGTACCTTTATGCCTGTGCCCCACTCTCTTAGTGGGGCAACTCCTTAAAGAACTGCCCTCTCTGCAGAAGTTCCTAGCCCTCAGTTAACAGGAAGCCACAGAAAAGATCTGGTGAACAAATGAATAAATGAATGGATGAACACCAATGGGCACATGTTCTTTTATGGGAGGTAGGTAGGCTGATCTCTCCATGGGCCCTCCAATTCAGGGTAAAGCATGCAGGGAGGTCATCCCTGTGGCTTCTCCCAGATCAGCGAAGAATCTCACCAGACCACCTAAGAGAGGGAGCCTAGAGGCAGCTCAGTCAGGGGACCGATCATCCCTGTGTGGGGGCTCAGAACAGGTGGGTTAAGACCTTTGGATTCCTAATCAGCAGTTTAGATTAGGGAAATTAAGATATTTGCATTGCAGGGCAGAGCCTATGGCTCAGTGAGTAGGGCGCTGGCCCCATATACTGAGGGTGGTGGGTTCAAACCCAGCCCCGGCCAAAACTGCAACAACAAAAAAAAACAGCTGGACGTTGTGGTGGGCACCTGTATTCCCAGCTACTCGGGAGGCTGAGGCAAAAGAATTGCCTAAAGCTCAAGAGCTGGAGGGTGCTGTGAGCTGTGATGCCACAGCACTCTAATGAGGGCAACAAAGTAAGACTCTGTCTCTTAAAAAAAAAAAGAAATAAAGATATATGCATTGCAGGGACAAAAACTGCTTTCACCTTTCCTTTTTTTTTTGTTGTTGCAGTTTGGCTGGGGCCGGATTTGAACCTGCTACCCTTGGTATATGGGGACAGCACCCTCTTCACTGAGCCATAGGCGCCAGCCCCCTTTCCCTTTTTTTAAGTACACACTATCAGACTGTTCCATTCTTTTATCCTATGTTCCAGATTACCCTACATTCCTGGGAGTAGAGCTTTCTCTCTAATCCTTTTTTTTGAGACAGAGTCTCCTATGTCACCCTTGATAAGAGTACCATGCTGTCACAGCTCACAGCAACCTCTAATTCTTGGGCTTAAGCGATTCTCTTGCCTCAGCCTCCCAAGTAGCTGGGACTATGGGCACCTGCCACAACGCCTAGCTTTTTTTTTTTTTTTTATAGTTGTCATTGTTGTTTAGCTGGCCCAGGCAGGTTCAAACCCACCAGTCCTGGTGTATGTGGCCAGTGCCCTAACCACTGAGCTATGAGCGCCAAGCCTCTATTCCTATTTTTTGAGCACAATAAAAGACCCTTGAGAGATCAGATCAGTACTGCATGGCCTCAATTGCCACTCAGTACACCTTTCCAGACTTCTCAGACTTTAGGCATTAAGTTGGTGTGAAGTCTCCTTCCTTCAGTACCATCTCCCTTATCAGCCTTCAGTTTGAGTCAGGGTACCCCAGGAACCCTGATACCCTTTAAAATACATCAGAATAGAATGGCCTTCTCCAGGGGATGGGGAGGCTCTGAATGTCCTGTGGTTGGCCCTATGCTCCAGGCTTCTTCTCTGGCATCATGTCCCCTCCTTGATGGAACTGTGACATGGTATCTCCCCCACAAGATTGGAAGCTCTTCCAGGCCTAGGCCTGAAGCTGGCTTATAGCCCCAAATCACCCATGGCCTTAGGACACGTTGATTACATGGATGAACAGAGAGCAAGACTTTACTTCTGCTTCCCCAGGGAGGATGGTAGTAAAAATAACAATATATGGGGTGCTACTGTGTGAGGCCCCATCTGAATCCTTCTGAAAGAGTTAAATGGGGGCATGGTAGCTACCTTATTGAGAGAATTCAACAAAGCAGCGCTTGTCAATGGCTTACCCTGGGTTGGGCATGTGACAGGCTCTTAATAGCAGGTGTTACCTGTCATCAGGGAGTCCGGCATAGAGCCTACACTCTGACTCACTCAAGTAGCCTCTGTTTAAGACTGAGAAAGGGTACCCAACCTGGACCAACCAGGGCACCCAACCTGGTTTTACTGTAGTGTGAGACAATTTGGATAAATGAAAAGAAGAAAATAAAAGTCACCCATCATCCCAACACCCAGGGATGATGACAAGGCTATCAACCATACACAGAGGCAGGCAGGGACTCAACATGGGTAGTAGCACCTCTGTTCCACAGATGAGGAAGCTGAGCTCTAAGAGGGGATGAGCTTGCCCAGATCACACAGCCAGGAAGCACCAGGGCTGGACTCAGGGCCAGATGTGAATATAGGCTTCAAACAGCCTTGTATGATGAAGAACTGTGGCTTGCCCCAAGGTCTTACTGTTCTTCGTAGGCCAGGGGGACCCTGACCCCCAGGCTAAGCTCTCCCAGCTTACAGAGGGGTACAGAGGTCAAAGCCTTGGACCCTTCCCTTGGAGCTGCCACCCACCCTTCAGGCTCACTTACCAATTTGAGTGAGAACTTTTGTTTCTGGGGACCTGACCCACAGGTGAGGACAGAGGCAGGCTCAGCTGTGGAGGGACAGAACAAGTGAGCAAGGTTATAACCTGCAGGGAAGGTCAGAGCCTTCAAACTTCCCAGCAATGAGGTTCTTCTCACTCTTTTTCTGCCAGTCTCTGGCTGTGAAGGAAGGGGTTAACACAACAGGCTGAAGACTGCTCCCCTGGCATGGTCTAGGAACCTGGATTTCAGAAGGGCTCCCATATTCCCTGACTCGTGAAAGGGACTCACTGAGCCTAAATTATTTGTGCAAATGCTGTGGCTTATGCCAAATACCTGCTGTTCTTCTGGGAACCGGGATGTGGATACCTGCCAAGCAGGACGGGCTATGTGACTAGCCCCAGTAACAAATCTGGGCACTGAGCCTCTGATGAGCTTCCCTGGTAGATGATTCCCATGAATTGTCACAACTTGGTTTTTTTTTTTTTTGAAGTTTTTGGCCGGGGCTGGTTTGAACCCACCACCTCTGGCATATGGGGCTTGCGCCCTACACTTTTGAGTCACAGGTACCACCTCTGTCACAACTTGTGGAAGAGGAATTAACTGCATCCTGGGCACACAGGAGGATCCACTGAAGGAATGAGCAACTCAAGCAGGCTGGGTGCCGGAAAGGGGTTTGCTATTTTTTTTTGGGGGGGGGGGAGTTGCTACTTTTATCAAACAACCTAAATCACAAAAGGTGAAGCCACCTGGCCTAGCCTTCCCACTGTGGTATCCTCCTTTCAGGTGCCTCTGGTCCTGTGTCTTTTTTCTCCCTCTTCCTTCCAGCCCTCTTCATCTCTCCCCACCCCTGCTCCCTTGCTGCAACCTCTTTCTTGCACTGTTTTTCATCCCTTTCCCTCCATGCTCTTCTCTACCTCTCATTCTTTTTCACTCTGATCCCTCTTTCCCTTTCTCAGAAAAAGCCAGACTGCATGAATTCAGATCCCAGCTCTGCCACTTGCAGGCTATGTGCCCTTCAGCAAGTGGCTTTCCCTCACTGTACCCCAGTTGTGAGATGGGTCATATGGGTGCCTATCTCACAACATGGCTGAGACCATTCCATGGGTTAGGACACGGAGAGCTTGGGATGGTGCCCAGCATGGAATGAGTGCTCCCAAAGTGTTAGCTCACTTCTCTCTCTTGTCACACTCCCCCATGTTCTCTCCCTAACTTTCCCTGCCTCCTCCTTCTGTCCCTCCATGATCAACACTGCCTATCTCTGCCTGGGAAGAACCCTTTACAGTTTACCAAGCTCTTTGCTTCCAACCTGTCATCATTTGGAGCCAACAGCCTCAGGAGACAAGCAGATAAGGTATCACCTTATTTTTCCAGTGGGGGACATCGAGGCCCATAGTGCTCCAGCTGTTTGCTTGGGCTCACTCCTTGTGGAGTCAAGCCAGCTCTCAGTTCAGTCTCCGACACAAGCCGCCTTGCCCTCCTAACCAGGCTCAAAGGCAGAGATACCCAATAGGAGGCTCAAGATTGCCTGTACACTTGCCTGGCCAACCAGCACATCCCAATCAAAGGTGTCCTATCAAAATTTAGGTTTCTGGCTCGGCGCCTGTGGCTCAAGTGGCTAGGGCGCCAGCCACATACACCTAAGATGGTGGGTTCGAATCTAGCCCTAGCCCGCCAAACAATGACAGCTGCAACCAAAAAACGGCTGGGCGTTGTCGTGGGCGCCTGTGGTCCCAGCTACTTGGGAGGCGGAGGCAGGAGACTCACTTGAGCCCAGGAGTTGGAGGTTGCTTTGAGCTGTGATGCCATAGCACTCTACCCAGGGGGATAGCTTGAGGCTCTGTCTCAAAAAAAAAAAAAAAAAAAATTTAGGTTTCTGGCCGGGCACAGTGGCTCATGCCTAGAATCCTAGCACTCTGGGAGGCCGAGGAGGGTGAATCGCCTGAGCTCAGCAGTTCAAGACCAGCCTGAGCAAGAGCAAGACCCTGTCTCTACTAACAAGAATAGAAAAATTAGTCAAGTATGGTGACAGGTGCCTGTAATCCTAGCTACTAGGGAGGCTGAGGCAAAAGGATCATGGAAGCCCAACAGTCTAAGATTGCTATGAGCTGTGATGCCATGGCACTCTACCCAAGGTAATGGAGTGAGCCTCTGTATAAAAAAAAAAAAAAAAATTTAGGTTTCTGGCTTTTCCCCCAGCTAGTTATTAATAGCTCTGGAATTCATTTTCCTCATCTATAAAATGTGGATAAGGGTAGTAATGATGTCCTAAGACTGTTATGAGAATTCAGAGAGTTAGGAAGAATAAAGCAAATATATACCACTCTAAAAGGTTGTACTTAGGCCAGGTACAGTGGCTCGTTCCTGTAATCCGAGCACTCTGAGAAGCCAAGGGAAGGATTGCTTGAGTTCATGAGTTAGATTTTAGCCTGAGCAAAAGCGAGATCCTGTCTCTACTAAAAAAATACAAAAACTAGCCGGGCATTGTGGCAGGCGCCTATAGTCCCTGCTACTCAGAGGCTGAGGAAAGAGGATTGCCTAAGCCCAAGAATTTGAGGTTATTGTGAGCTGGGCTGATGCCATAGCCCTCCACCTAGGGCAACAGAGTAAGTTTCTATCTCAAAAAAAAAAAAAAAAAAGAAAAAGAAAAAAGAAAAAAACTTGTACACAAATATTCACAGCAGCTTTACTGATAACAGCCCAAAGTGGAAACGATCAAGTAAGATTCTGTCTCAAAAAAAAAAAAAAAGAAATTTTATATAAAAGGTTTAAAATAGGGCCTGGCCTTATGTAAACACTCAATAAATATTAGGTATTACGAACATTAATACTAATACTATCACCAGAGTTGTTATTTTCCTCATTGTAAATAAAGAATCTGACTTTGTTGTTTAAGGTTTGACTGCTCACAACTTTTAAGCCTTGGCCCTCTCCTCTAGTCCATCCCATTTGGTTTCTGGCTTTTCCCCCAGTTAGTTATTAATAGCTTTGGTGCTGGTGGGGCCCCCTCACCGAGCCACATCCCCAACCACAATGAAGCCCCCAAGTCGGTCTCCTTTCTTCGCTCTCTCAAGGCACTTTAGATCCATGTAGATGGCCCACCTGGCTCCCTGTAGACTCCAGTGATATAAGGAATAAACCTCTCATATCCTCCTGGTGTATGTGTGACATCATCAGTCTCAACATCTGAACCAAAGTTAGGGGGAGGGTCCACTTATTTCTGCAGGCTGATCTGTCATCCTGATCACATGACAGTGGGTGGAGGTGAGGAGGCACACTCTGCACAAGGCACTTGCTTTCCAGCCAGTGGCACCCTTCCCTCTGCATTGCTGCACTCCAGGCCCCTAAGCTCAGTTATACCACTTGCCTGGCCCCTGTAAGTGGGTAGTTTACAGTCCTGAATCTAAGAGAAAGCAGCCTAGAAGTCTGTAGCTAGGGATATGGCTTCCATTCCCATTCTCAGGAAGGGGTGCCCTTTCCCCCATCCTAGTGCTGAAATAGCCCATTCATGGCCAGAGTGTACCTTCATAGAGAATGCCCTGGTCATCCCTGGTCTGGAGGCATCCCAGCTTCCATTGTTGCCCACTCTTGTCTGCCAGCACCATTCCTGGGGGCAAAGCCTCAAGCAAGGTGGTCACCCGGCTCCGCCTCAGTGTCTGAGGGCTTCGCCTGGTTGTTTGTGGGCTGCTTTTGGGAGTTGGGGGCTTGCTCCAGGACCCTGTAGGAAGATGGTCAAAATAAAGAAAAAGTAGAATCCAGTTAAGAAAAGTTGGATGGAGAATGGAATAACACCCATAATATCCTCCTTCCCTCCCTTCAGCAAACACTTCCTGGGACCTTCATGGGTCAGGTCCTCTGTGTAATGATGCTGGGGAGCCATACATAAGTTAGTCCTGCACTGGTACCTTGGGAGCCCCCAGTTTGGTGGGGAAGTCTGACCTAGATACCATCAGTCAGAACTGAATCTGAGACAGGGTAGTAAGGAGGGATAAAGGGTAAAAAGAGGAGGAGATTAACTGGGCCTGGAGATGTCATGGAGGCCTCCTGAGAGGCACATTGGCATTGGATCTTGTAAGTTTGCCAGGGGAAAAAGGATATTCCCGGCATTTACCCCAAAATTGGACTCGACCCTGTGCTGAGATTAAAGAGAGTGCAGAAATTTTTTAGACTAAAGTCCTGTCCTTAAAGGGATCCAATGGGGTGGTGTCTGTGGCTCAAAAGGTTAGGGCACTAGTCCCATATGCCAGAGGTGATGAGTTCAAACCCAGCCCCAGCTAAAAAAACGCCAAAAAAAAAAGGTGGGGGGAATCCCAGACGGGCAAAAGAGTGGGATGGGTAGATAGGAGACAGATTTGGATACAGGAACAGATGACATCCCCAACCTTGTTCCTGCCACCCTCCATCCTCCCAAGACACATACTGGCAAGAGGCCTCTGGTGCCAGAGGATAACAAGTGGCAAAGGGGAGGCCTCATAGGCTGATAAGCACACAGTCTTCAAGCCTCCCACATCCTGGGCATTGGTTTGGACTGAGCCTACAAAGGACTCTCAATCCAGAGAGTGAGATCAAAAGGGACATGGAGTCAGAATGAGGGCAGAGCAATGGGCCAGATAAAGAGGTTGAAGAGAGGCACTGGCAGTAATGAGAAGGTCTTGATGTGAGCTTAAGCATTTAGGAAATACTTCTTAGAAATCAAACCCTCTAAGTGTTGGGAACAGGGCAACACGCAAGGCCAAGGAAGAAGGTGGGAGTATCCTGATCCAAGCGAATAACTCAGTAAAGACCAGGGCCTAAACATCTCCAAAACCGAGTTTTCTGTGAATAGAGCTGTGCTGAGAGCTAAAGCAGGAATCAGATCATGCAGATGTGGGGCTGAAGAGCTTGGATTGTGAGTGACAGTAGCAATAGGGGGCTATGAGCAGGGAGGGATCATGGCAGCTGTAAGGTATAGAAAGACCTCTCTGGGGCCATTTAGAAATGGGCTGGAGGGAGAGACTAGAGGCTGGGTAAGATGCTGAAATAAGGGTCCAGGAGGGGTGTATGAAGTTTGAGCTGGGGCTGCAGGAGTTTTCTTCCAAACTTTGTCAGATGACCTGCCTTTGCCCTATCTAGAGTCAGGCCAGACTGATGTTAACTCTTTACCTCTGGATCGCCCAGAAGGAGTTGAGGTATCTTCAGACCCAGAACTATCACCATCTGAGAAGGATAATCGGGGAGAAGTAATGGCATTGGACCATTTCACTCTCTTGGGAGAAGTTTCAGAACTGGAGTTCAGCTCTCTCCTGGAGCCTGGGAAAAGGTAGATCAAATGCAGACTGGAATTACCATGGCCTTTTCCACACATCACCAAACCAGAAACCCTGAGGTCATATTCAGCTACACTCTTCCCTTTGGCCTTCACAGCAAATTCTTGTTTCTGTCATCTATGTATCTAAGCAAACTGTTCCTTTCTTTTAGTTATTCTCTTCTATAGATCTTAGCCTCTTTTAAATATTCCATTACACTGTGTACACACAATGTATGTGTATACACTCATACACACACTGTATTTATGTGTGTGTTTTTCTAGAGACAGGGTCTTACTCTGTCATCCAGGTTGGAGTACAGTGGCCTAACAACAGTTCACTGTAGCCTTAAACTCTTCTGGGTTCAAGTGATCCTTTAGCCTCAGTCTACTGAGTAGCTGGAACTAAAGGTGTGAGTCACCACAGCTGGCTAATTTTTCTTACTTTTTTGTAGAGACAGGGTCTCACTATATTGCCCAGGCTGGTCTCAAACTCCTAGACTCTAGAAATCCTTTTGGCTTGGCCTCCCAAAGTGCTGATATTAAAAATATGAGTGAGTATACTCATCCCATCCATTGACTTTCCGATTGCAAAGATGATGTATTTATATTTACATTATTAAAGGTTTTATTTGGTTCCTCCTAAAATCTGCCTGGTTAATTCTAAATAATTTCTGTTCCTTCATTATACTTTCAATTTTTTCTTTTATTTCTTTAAAAATATTAAACGTACATTATAAATATTCTTTTTTTTCAGACAGAGTCTCACTTTGTTGCCCTTAGTAGAGTGCTATGATGTCATAGCTCACGGCAACCTCAGACTCTTGAGCTCAAGTGATCCTCTTGCCTCAGCCTCCCGAGTAGCTGGGACTGTAAGTACCTGCCATGATGTCTGGCTAATTTTAGAGATGGGGTCTCACTCTTGCTCAGACTGATATTGAACTCCTGAGCTCAGGCAATCCACCCACCGTGGCCTCCCAGAGTGCTAGGATTATAGGCATAAGCCACTATGCCTGCCTCATTACAAATATTTTTATCTGTTAATTCTAAGATCTATGGTCTTTGCCAGTCTGATTCTGTAGTTTGTTGTTTCTGCTGACTCTTATGATGGCTTATTTCCTGGTGTCTTTTTAAGACAACAAAGACTGAGACTCATGTTCCTTGGATGTTTACCTATGGGAATTCTCTGAGGTTTGCTTTTAAAGAGTGTTTTTGAAAATAAAATTTGTTTATGTTGGATGGTGGGGGAAGGTGATATCCATATCTCAATCACTTTTTAAAATTAAATGTTCAGCTTATATTTTGGGGAGGCCACACAGATCAGTATAAATTCATTCCAACTGGTACATGTTTTAGGAATACTTGGAGAAGACATTCCTTCTTTTTTTGCTCAACACCAAGCCTGAGACAGATAAATGTCTCCACCAATTTTCTCTGTGGAGCAATTATTTTATTCTAGTTCACCAACTGAGGTATCCCAGATTTAAGAAGTGGGTTTCCAATCTCACTTGCACTGCTTAGTTTTGCCTTTTGTACTCCAGTGAAACCCAGGCTTGAGGCCACCATCAAATAGTCCCAGGACAAATAATACTTCAACACTTGCTTAGTCCTATGGATCTATGTTTTCTTCCTGTTTCTTACTTCCATGGAACTCCCTTACTTTCCTACTACACAGCCCTATATTTTAAAAAGACATTTTTTATATTTTATCTAACATATTTAGGTACACTGAACCAAGAGCAAGGGCTCAGAGGCCCATGTGTATCTGAGGTACTGAGGAACATAGGTGAGGCCAGCATAGTTAGACAGCATAAGCAACAGCAGGAAGGGTTGGAAGGTGAGGTCCAAGAGGAAACGGGGACCCAATCATGTGGGGGTTCATGTAAAAAGGTATGAGCAAAGGAATGATGGGTTCTGACTTCATATTAACAGTATCCCCTTTGGCTGCCACATGAAGAAGACTATAACTATATAGGTCAGAGGTGAGGGCGGAATGACCAGGGAGGTGGGATGGGAGCTGGAAGGAAATGGTCTAATACTGCACTGATTTTACAGGGAGAGCCAACAAGATTTGCTGAAAGGCTGGATGTATGTGAAGCAGAAAAGAAAGAGGACTCAAGGGTCGTGACCCCAAGGTCCTGGCCTGAGAAACTGGGTAAATGGAGTTGCTGTTTACTTTGATGGAGAAGCCTACAGAAGGGGGTAAATGGGGAGTAATAATACCAAGAGGTCATGTTTCTAGGCATGTTCAGATTGAGATGTATACTGGACATCCAAGCAGGTTGAATATCTCAAATCTGAAACTCCAAAATCTGAAATGTTTTCAGCGCCAACATGATACTCAGAGGAAATGCTTACTGGAGCATTTCAGATTTTGAATTTTCAGATTTGGAATGTTCAACCAGTAAACATAATGCAAATATTCCAAAATAACTAACAATCTGGAACCTGAAATACTTCTGGTACCAAGCATTTAGGATAAGAGATAGTCAACCTGCAGATGTCAAGCAGGCAGCCTACTATTTATATATTTCTTCAAAGGAGGGGAGGAGTCTAGGTTGGAGATAAAAATGTGTGAGTTGTCAATATAGAGACAATATTTAAAGCTATGAACCAACTAATGGCCAAGAGGCTCAGAGCAAAACAAATACAAAGTGAAACTGCATGACTTGAGGTAGGAGAAAGCAATCACAGAACTGCTGAATGTAGACAGAGCAGTCCGGGCCTGAGCCCTGGGCTTCTCCAGTGTAGGACAGTGTCAGACAAGCTACAAAGGTGTTCTCCCTTCCCCTACCTCACCCCCACTGTAGGGATAAGTTCAAAACCTTGTTCTTAGGCTCACGCCTGTAATCCTAGCACCCTGAGAGGCCAAAGCAGGTGGATCACTTGCACTCTGGAGTTCAAGACCCTCTCTCTAAAAAATAGCCAGGTGTTATAGTAGGTGCCTCTAGTTCCAGCTACTCGGGAAGCTGAGGCAAAGGATCACTTGAGACCAAGAGTTTGAGGTTGCTGTCAGTTATGATGCCACAGCACTCTACTGAGGGTGAGAAAGTGAGACTCTGTCTCAAACCAAACAAAACAAAACAAAACCCTTTTCTTACCTCGGAAGGATGACACACGTGGTTTGACAAAGGTCTGGGACCCTGTCCCCTCCTCTGTAGGCAATGGTTTTCCACAGTAGGGGCAGAATTTGAATGCTGCTTCTATACTTTTGCCGCAGTCTGGACAGAAGGAGATCATGCTACAAAACAGAATTGGAGGTAGGGAAGA
Source organism: Galagoides demidoff (assembly GCA_963574575.1). Taxonomy (NCBI): domain Eukaryota; kingdom Metazoa; phylum Chordata; class Mammalia; order Primates; family Galagidae; genus Galagoides; species Galagoides demidoff. The sequence goes on along the minus strand of CAUYQV010020370.1, from coordinate 4,072 downwards.
CAGGAAGCTGAAGGAAAAACCTAATGCACTACCAATGAGTAGTCATCTGAGTTCTCTATGGTGATGAGGTTATAAGGCGAAGAAATATTATCACAACATTTATGTACTCCCTAAAGTGGTGACTTTTAAGGGGTACTCCAGAGTTCTTGCCCATTGAGTTGGGCCTCTAGCCATCTGTCCCACTGTAATGGTCCAGAGGCTCAGAGCAAAACAAATACAAAGTGAAACTGCATGACTTGAAGTCAGAGAAAGCAATCACAGAACTGCTCCAATCACAGAACAGGTGTTGAGGAGTCACTGTCAGGGTCTTCAACGGTTGTTTGTGATGTTCACTTAAACCATCTGATTGGAATGAGAGAGGTGGTGAATGCCCCCCAAATATCCATATGTTCCCCTGTACTTCCCTGCATTACTTGCAGCCAAGTTGGGACCACATGACTAGATCTGGCCAATGAGGTATAAGCAGAAGTCATCTCTTGGATGAGGCAGTTAAAGGTCAGAGCACATCCTCTGTCTACCCTTCATCTGCAGGGACGTCCTGGGGACCACATCTCCCAGGTGACAGAACACCAAGATGAAGGAGGGTTGCCTGATCCACACTGGAACCCCATGCCCAACATACATTTCTGTCATATTAGTCCACCAAGATTTCAGGGTTTATTTGTCACTGCAGCAAAGTCTATCCTATCCTGACTTAGTGGGACAATAAGTGCCCCTACATTATCCTCAGAAATATTTCCTAATACTTAAAAAAAAATCCAAGTTACAGACAGAGCCTGTGACAAATGGGAATATGGCATCATTAGGTCAGTTAAAAAGAGAAAATCAACAAGGGTACAATAACCACTCCAAATAATATCTTCTATATAACAGTAACAAAAAGATTTTGTCCTTATATTGTAAGACTTCCTGCAGAGTATCCCTTAAAAGCTAGAATATTTTTTTAAAAAGTCAAAATAAACATATGCTCATGACTTTATTTCACCTTGGAGAGAAAGTGCTCATTAAACCCTTTCCCTTCATTCACTGTAAAGGTCAGCCTCTGTTGCAACTTCAAACAGTGGAGTCCTTAATAACACAGGCTTAGTCCTAAGCTGCTGGACTTGAATGCCATATCTACTATGTTTTAGGCAAGTTACTTAACTTCTTTTGCCTCAGTTTGACCAGTGGTAAAATGGGGCTTCACCTAGTACTTGTCTCATGGAATGGTTGTTGAAGACTAAACGAATATATTTATGTCAAGTGCTAAGAAAAGGACCTGGCCTACAGACAGCATTTCATGTTAGTGGTTGCTATGTCCTGCCCTGTATCCCAGCTATTCTATTCCAGTTATTAAGATATTTATTATTCCCTTTCCTCTTTCCACATTATAAGTTCTGAACTTCTTGGACCTATTTTCTCTTGGTGCTTGACTTATGAAACTCAGTACTTGTCCTTGAAAATCACAGGCCATCCAAGTAGCTAGTGAAGAAATCTCAGTCAGAGGAGGAGACAGGTGTTCTCTTTTTCCCTTGGGCTGTAGAAGGGCAGAAACCACACTGTGGCATAAAGCTGCAGTCTCTGTTCTTTCAAACAAAGGAGTTGTGCAAGATAGCTGGGCTGAGGCCAGGCACAGTGGCTCACACTTGTAATCCTAGCACTCTGAGAGGCCAAGGCAGGTAGATTGCTTGAGTTCACTGGTTTGAGACCTGCCTGAGCAAAAAGAAAGACCTTCATCTCTACTAAAAAAATAGAAAAACTGAAGCAAGAGGCTCACTTGAGCCCAAGAGTTGGAGGTTGCTGTGAGCTATGATGCCATGGCACTCTACCCCAGGGCGACAGCTATAGACTCTGATTAAAAAAAAAAAAAAAGGCTCGGCGCCTGTGGCTCAATTGGCTAAGGCGCCAGCCACGTACACCTAAGGTGGCGGGTTTGAATCCCCAGCCCGGGCCTGCCAAAACAATGATGGCTGAAACCAAAAAATGGCCGGGCGTTGTGGCAGGCGCCTGTGGTCCCAGCTACTTGGGAGGCTGAGGCAGGAGACTGGCTTGAGCCCAGGAGTTGGAGGTTGCTATGAGCTGTGATGCCATGGCACTCTACCCAGGGGGATAGCTTGAGGCTCCGTCTGCGGGGGGGGGGGGGGGGGGAAGGTGGCTGAAAAGTATCGGGTTGGTAATTATCCTTTACCCTGTGGGAGGTCTGTCACTCTGTCTTAATGGTCTGCCGTCTTGGTAGTAACATATAAATGGACACCTCTGTCTTCTCAAAGGTATAAATCCTGGTGAGCATTTTTGTTAAGCCAAAGGACTTACTCTCTCTTCTCTTTTCAGGCAGTCACAAACCTGAAGCCAGGTGTTGACACTGTAACCACAAGATCAAAACTGAGAATGGCTGCCCAGGAGAGTTACTTTGTATTAGTGAGAAAGAACAAGTGTTTGTGTTAAACCACTGAGATTTGGGCTTTGTTTGTTACCATGGTCTAGTCTAATACATGGTATACCTAGACTCTGCTAAATTTCTTATGTAAACAAAAAGTTTGTTTGGAAAGCCATGGTGGTTTTAAGTGGCTTCAAGTTAAGCAGAATTTCCCCAGGAGCTCATTGCCTTTAGTTAAAGATGGTCTCCTGGATGGAACAAGTGCCTTATCAGGTAAACTCTGCTAAGCTCACAACAAAATTCCTCCTGAGAGTGAAGTCTGCCAGCAGCATTAAGTCTCCATGAGCAGGAGCCAGCTGTTGGCGGGGAATAGGCCTTACATGACATGTGCACAAGGGAATAGTACCTTTATCGGGACACAGTCTGGCCTTTGGATTCACTGGGCTGGAAACTTCATCTTGACAGCAACCTGTAAGTGAACAAAGGTACGGCAAACAAACTCATGCCTCCTTCACATATAAATGAAAGACAATAGCTAATATTTGCTGAGCATTGGCCACATGGCCAGCATGTGCTAAATCCATTCATTTGCTCATTCATTCATTCATTCAGTGAGCTCTTAGTTTGTGCCAGCCACTGGGAAGACAGCAGAAAAGCAAATAGCCCCTGATTCCAGGAAGATTACCTTCTGGTGGGGGAAGAATCTGATAAATAAATAAGCAAATAACTGCTGAATGGGTCAGATGGAGATGGTGCCATAGAGAATAGAATACTGAGGAAGTTGGTGAGTCACTATTTACAAAGGGTGGCCAAGGATGTCAAATGTTTCACCCAGGGGGGAGACATTTGAACAGAAACCCGAAGAGAACAAGGGAGTGTCATGATATCTGATATCTGGGGAGGAGTCCCCCAGGCAGAGAGCTTATTTTATTTTATTTTGTACAGAGTCTCACTTTGTTGCCTTTGGTAGAGCCGTGGTGTCATAGCTCACAACAGCCTCAAACTCCTGGGCTTAAGTGATTCTCTTGCCTCAGTCTCCCGAGTAGCTGGGACTACAGGCACCTGTCACAATGCCCGACTATTTTTAGAGATGGGGTCTCGCTCTAGCTCAGGCTGGTCTCAAACTTATGAGCTCAGGCAATCCATCCACCTCAGTCTCTCAGAGTGCTGGAATAACAGGTGTGAGACACCATGCCTGGCCGGAGAGCTTTCTATGTATTATTTTACTTAATCTACATGACAGGCCAAGATGTAGGTTCCAGAATTATCATCATTTAATAGGACAGTGTGGCATTTGCATTTACAAAAAGGGCTATAGCAATATTCCCAGTCTTGCCTGTTCATGGAAACCTTGTAACTCCTCCTATTAAGAGCAGGGTGTCTGATCCCTCCCTTTTGGACCTGGGTAAAGCTTGTGTTATTCCTACTAATAGAAAAGGCTGGCTCGGCGCCTGTGGCTCAATCGGCTAAGGTGCCAGCCACGTACACCTAAGGTGGCAGGTTCGAATCCCCAGCCTGGGCCCGCCAAACAACAATGATGGCTGCAACAAAAAAAAAATGGCTGGGTGTTGTGGCGGGCACCTGTGGTCCCAGCTACTTGGGAGGCAGAGGCAGGAGACTTGCTTGAGCCCAGGAGTTGGAGGTTGCTATGAGCTGTGATGCCATGGCACTCTACCCAGGGGGACAGCTTGAGGCTCCGTCTCAAAAAAAAAAAAA
>CAUYQV010020368.1:0-11034 GCA_963574575.1 Galagoides demidoff | reverse complement strand
CTCACCCCTTTCTTCTCTGTTCCCTATAAAAATGATCTGTATAAAAAAGTTCCTTCCATAAAAACTTCAGACCTTTGTCTTTGCAGTCTGTTTTATTATCATCTTCGTGAATTCTTTGACTCTGCCACTTTCCTGGCATCCAAGGCTAGCCTCTCTGTATTCATTAAAATATTCAGCTCTGGAATTTGGTCCTCTTATCACTATTTTGTCTGCCATTTCTTACTTCTAGCTCTTAATATATCTGACATTTGAAAACCTTTGAAACTTATGAAGTATGTCTTTTCCTTGTTTTCTCAACTCTTTATTATCTAAATGCTCCCAATTATCACTGTTTTAAAAAATAAATGAAATATACAACAGATACACACTAAGTAATCGATGGCATGTGAAATCAGATCCAACCTCAACTCCCTCCCCTCTGAACTCATCATGCTTTTGTTTTGGCAGAGTCAGTTTATTAATGATTTTTTGGATGTTTTAGACCACATGATGCTACTGTAATGCAAGGTGAAATTGTTAATCTTGCCGAAGTTGTCTTCAAGTCAGGGAAAGTGATGGTGGAATGCTTGCATCACATAAATAGTAATTGATTATAACAAAGGACCATCTTTTCATAAAAGATGGGCATGATGTCACATACCATGGCACCATGTAATTTTGTTAGAAAATTAACACTGAATGTAATTTTAATTCTAAGAATTTGTACATGCTTAACATATCTGATAAAAACTTTTTTTTTTTTTGGCTGGGGCTTGGTTTGAACCCACCACCTCCAGCATATGGGGCTGGTGCCCTACTCCACAGGTGCCCCCCCTCTGGTAAAAACTTTTTTAAGGAAAAAGAGAAACTTTTTTTCTCTATTCTGAAATACTAGTATCTGATATGTATGTCAGTCAAGCTTTTTGCAGGAATCAGAAACTATGCTAGGTGTAGTAAACAAAAGGGTTAATTATGATACATAAAACTAGGCATTTTTAAGGAAAGTTTAAAAAATTTAAAGGATCTGCTTTTAAGTTAAAGTTTTGCAAAGGAGTCATATACAACCGATCTACCAGGAGAGATTAAAAACTTTGAGGCCAGCCTTGGAAATGGAATGTGGTTATTGGAATGTTACTCAGGAGAAGCTCTAAGTTTCAAAAATATATTTTTTAATTTTGATAGATTTAGGAGTACAAGGAGGTTTGTTTACCTAGGTGAATTGTACTGAAGTGATGCTTGGATTTTTGTGCACCCATCACCTGAATAGTGTACATTGTACCAAATAGGTAGTATTTTTTCTATCACCCCCTTTCACAGCATCCCCCCTTCTGAGTTTCCAATGTCCATTGTGCCACCATGTACACCCATTTACCTGTAGCTTAGGTCCTACTTATGACTAAAAACATGTATTGTTTGGTTTTCCATTCCTGCATTGCTTCACTTAGCATAACCATCTCCAATCCAATTCCATCCAAGTTTCTGCAGAAGACATTATTTCACCCTTTTTGTGGCTCAGTAGTGTTCCATGGTATAACATTCTTTATCCACTCGTTGGTTGCTGGGCACTTAGATTGATTCTGTGTCTTTGCAATTGTGAACTATGCTGCCATAAACACATAAAGGCAGATGTCTTTTTGATAATTATTTTCCTTTGAGTATATACCCAGTAGTAGGATTGCTGGATTGAATGGCAGTTCTACTTTTAGTTCTTTGGAAATTTCTATACTGTCTTCCATAGAAGTTGTACTAATTTACTTTTTTACCAACATTGTAAAAATGTTCTCTCTTCACTACATCTGTATTGTTTTTTGACTTGTTAATTATGGCCACCATGACTGGGGTAAGGTGGTATCTCATTTTAGTTTTAATTTGCATTTCCCTGATGATTAGTGGTGTTTCATAACCTCTAAGTTTTCATATCTTAATTGGTAACAGAAGAGTCAAGACATACAGGAATATGGTTATCAAACCTCATTCCACTTACTGAATCTTACATGCAGCTATGTCTAATTGGACAGACCTAGCTGCAAGGGAGTCTGTAAATGTAGTTTTCCTTTCTACTCCTATAAATAGGAGCAGTGGTGGGTGGAGGTTGGGAGTGCCAATCCAAAGTAACTGATGAAAAATTCTTAAGTGGATTTCACTTAGATCTTTTTCTGGTACCAATTGTCATGTGTAGGAGGGTCTCCTTTAACCTTTGTCTTCCTGGCTGTGTAAATTAGGATGGTTAAAAACATCCCAGGCATCTTCACAGTCATCTTGAGTACAGGGGTCCTCAAACTTTTTAAATAGAGGGCCAGTTCACTGTCCCATGGACCATTGGAGGGCCAGACTGCAGGCCCTGGGATGAGTTGGCTGCTCAGCAGGACAGGCAGCAGTGGCAAAAACACCAGGAAAGCTGGATAAATGTCCTAGGCAGGCCACATATGGCCCGTGGGCTGTAGTTTGAGGACACCTGCACTAGTATATGTACTGTGACATCTATTATCACTAACTTTGGGTGCTGTGTTGGACTAGCTAGTCTATAAATGTGGGGCTGTAAATCCATGTAGCAAGAGGTGTAACAGTTGCTACTATACTAAGCCATATGACTTAAAATCACTTTCTCTGTATGTGTGTCTGGCTAAGTGTCCTTTCATTGTTATGCTGTTTTCATTATATTCAATCTATATGGAAAAGGAACTGGCCTAGGTAATAACATTTACAAACTAAGTTTTGAAAAACTCTTCCAGAATCTACTTCTTATATGCTGTTCATCAACTAACCTTTTAATATGAGCATAGATGGAAGAATGAAAACCTTAGTTAGGTACTAGGTAGGATAATGCAAAAAATACGTATTAAGGAATCAACATCACTTTTAAGAGTATGTTGGAAAAATGAAAATAATCTATGTATTTTACTAATCTACTAAACATAAGTATTGAATAATTTATACTTTTATTAGGATAACTTAGGGTGCTGGTTTTGGCATTTGTTTTTTTCTTGTACTTACTAGCATCATAACTGGAGAGTGAAATGAAGTGGAATGACTTAATGGCATATTAAAATTGTTTATTATTGTTATTTTTTGCCATGGACTACTTAGATATATATGACATGATTATCTAAATTGTGCAATTACAAAACTTTAGTCTCTTGTGTAGATATTGATGAAAAATAGTGATTTAAATGGTGTGTGTATTTCTCTCTATATTTATATAGATAGATATGAATACCTATACTTATGTATAAAGTATCTCTCAAAAATTTGCTTAACAATTTAAAGTATGTTACAATTCTTTATTATTTTAAAAGTAAATTATTTTCTCTTTCAGTTTCCTTTCACAGTAGGAGCTACTTGATTTAGTTTTCTTGAGCTCTCAACAAACATCACAGTTGGTCTTTGGCAAGTTTCATGTAGGGTAAAAATATAGTTTCCAGGGGGGAGAAAAAACAGGAGCTAGAATTAAGACCATTAAATTTATGTCACCTTTTCCTCCACTGGGTGGAGGGAACTAACTCTGAAGATTTTTATCATGTATATCATGGCACCAAAAATACTTCATTTATAGTAAATACCCATTTCTGTGTTGTCCATCTGCATTTTTTCCACTGTAAATGGGTTGGATGTCTGTTTTAGATTTAATAAAGAATAAAGAAAATGCTTATTTTTTACTTTGTGAAGACTTTTCTTAGATCCAGAGTTTAATCTTAGCAAGCAGGATAAGAGTTTATTTTTATATGTAGTATCATGTTTATATTACCTCTTAATTATTCTTTCACAATATGGAAAGTCAGGTTTAGATGACCTATGGTTTTTCACTGTGGTCTCTGTTGGGATCATCTTTGAAAAGTCCTTAAATGATGTGAAGAAATAATTCTCAGCATGAGAACTATCTGTCTGTCTCTCTCTTTGTCTTTCTTTCCAGCCTTGAGTGAGCAAATCCACACCCAGGCGAGCAATTATCCGACATTGTAGTTTTCACATGGCTGGGGCTGGTGATGCCTTCTTTTCTCCTTTAACTATTCCTGTTCTTCTTCCATTTTATTTATCCCTTCCTCCATCTTCTCTCTCTCATCTTTTTATATTTTATTTGTATATAATTTGCCTATAGGGATTTCCCCTTCTTTCTTTCCAAAACATTTTTTTAAAATGATTTCCTAGTTGATTATATGTCTTAGAAAAGGAAGATACAACTTAGATGTGAGAGTGACCGATACACTGACACAATTGTTATCAGCTGTCTTTATCAGTTGCAGAGGACATCAATTATCACTTATTGAAATGCCTTGGGTAAGATATTAAAATTTTAGGAAACATGATATAAATGGTATGGCAAGTGCTTGTAAGTCATACGCCTATATAGATGTTAAAAATATTTCACCTATTCTTCCTGGAGACTGGGTTCAGTGGTTAGGAACATCCTAATAGCAAATGTCACTAGGCAGGAAAGAGAGAAGCTTGTCTTAAAAATAAGCTTGTTTGTCACCAAAATTTTTCTTACCTGTTCTCAGTAGTCTACTTGTCCTCAGTGAAGTTATTGAAATCCAGGGGAAAAGATGGAACACATGGAAACATTGATAGTGTATTTCCGTGGAGGGATCATTCTGGAAGTATTGCAACAAACAAATAGGATTTTGCTTCATTTTTTGATATTTGGATATTTCCTTATTGTGTGTTTCACTGTACCTATTTTTGTTTCCCCTCCCCCCAGGGTGTTTCTGATGGGAAGTCTGAGTGGCAGGCAACTGTAATTCAGCCACTGGAGCAGACCATTGAGGACCTGAGGACCAAAATAGCTGAACCAGAGAAGCAGTACCCTGCCATGGACATGGAGGTGGTCAGTGGCCATCGAGATGTTGAGATTGTCGTGACACATTCAGAAGATGTCCATCTTGAAGCTCTCAGGTTAGGAGAAAATGATGTTTGGCATCAAAGGATTTTACAGGCAAAATCAATACAGACTTCCCCAATGGAAGAGGGCGGGATACTGACACTACCTTCTGTGAGTGCACTGTGGGATGGTGCTCCCTGCCCACCTGGGGCTGAAAATGGAGAGTCATCTGTTCCATCCTCACCTTTTGGACCTCAGACAAAGTTCTGTTCAGAGATTTCTTTGATTGTGTCTCCTAGGAGAATATCAGTCCAGCTTGATGCCCATCAGTCCATACAGAGCATCTCACAGCCTCCACCACCTTCATCCCTTCTGTGGTCTGATGGTCAAGGACAGCCTGGGTCATAGCCCACCCATCCTTCTCTTCATATTGAGTTTGAAACCAGCCATGAACACTCTGTTTTCTCTTCCCCTGAAAACAGCTGCGACATCCTTTCCCCACCACTGCTGCCTTGCACAGAGTCCTCCAGCTCTATGCCTCGCCTGGGTATGGTGACTCCCCCACCTACCCCTCTCCCTGGCATGACTGTGCCTATTCTGCCCAGTGCAGCTGTCCCCCCACCTCTCCCTCGGCTGGGCATAGACATGCTGCCACCCCCTCCACCTCCTCTTCCTGGTGTGGGAATACCCCCTCCTCCTCCTCTTCCTGGTACTGGGATACCTCCTCCTCCCCCTCTTCCAGGAACAGGAATACCTCCTCCTTCTCCTCCTCTTCCCAGTATTGGGATACCCCCTGGCCCTCCTCTTCCCAGTACTGGAATACCCCCTGCCCCTCCTCTTCCTGGTATAGCAATACCATCTCCTTCTCCTCTTCCTGGTACTGGGATACCTCCTCCTCCCCCTCTTCCAGGAATGGGAATACCACCTCCCCCACCCCTTCCAGGAACAGGAATACCTCCTCCCCCACCTCTTCCTGGTATGGGGATACCCCCACCACCTTCTCTTCCTGATAGGGGAATACCTCCTCCTCCCCCTCTCCCAGGAACAGGAATACCTCCTCCCCCACCTCTACCCAGAGTGGGTATGCCTCCTCTTCCTCCTTTGCCAGGTGTGGGGATTCTGCCTGCTCCAGATTCCCCTCTCCCTCCTCTTCCACCTGGGGCAGGAGTCCCCCCACCCTCACCACCCTCTCTGCTTCCTGGATCAGGTCCTCCATTCCCCCAACAAGTTGGCAGTAGCACTTTATCAACACCACAGGTGTGTAGATTTCTTCCTCCTCTGTTGACATCTGGCTTGTTCAGACTAGGGATGAATCAGGACAAAGGGACTCGGAAGCAGCCAATAGAGCCTTACTGCCCAATGAAACCCCTTTACTGGACGAGAATTCAACTACACAGTGAAAGGTAACATGAGAGGGAGCTCGTCTTTGAATGGTTTGTCAGTACAAGGGCAGAATTTTACCTTAAAACTCTTGGGAAAATGACAGTGTATTTTTGTAAGCACAGGTCTGAAACTTGTCTGTAGATTTTTTTTACATCAATGTCAAGCAATTTGCCATTTAAGATTTTGAGCTTTTCTTCAAAGGGGTAAAGCAAATGGCACGTGTATCAGTGTATAAGATACACATATACCCATCTGTAAAGTTATTGACATGTATCTTAAAGATAGGTGGATCTATTTTTCTTAGCATGCGTGCTCTGTTACCTAGTTGTAAGGCCTTACTCATCTCCAAATCCAACTGAAAGTATGTTTATATTCTCACAGAACACAGGTGAGGACACATGTGCAGAGAGACAGCTTTAGCTAGATTATTTTCCATTTGAGAATCTACTCTTTGCTTTTACTACTTAAATTCCTATTTCTGGCAAACAATTTAAAAATATAAAACTTCGTAGGAGAGCAACTGCTGCGTACATCCTTTAAAGCAGCGGTTCTCAACCTTCCTAATGCTGTGATGTGTTTTCATTGTTACAAAGGGGTCACGACCCATAGGTTAAGAACTGCTCCTTTAAAGGCATAGGCCTGCCTTGCTGTTCCATCTTGTGGTCTTCAGAATCATACTATCTACATGAAAGTACACATCCGTATACCAGAGGCTGTGCATAGGTTATATGCAAATAGGCCATCATTTCATATAAGGATCAAAATCCTTGGTGTGGGGGAGATTCTGGAACCCATTCCCCATGTGTATACTAAGGAACTACTGTGAAAAAATTTTATGACATAATAAACTTAATTTGAAAAGTTTGGTTAAAAAAGAGAGAGAGAAAGAAAATACCCATCCTAGGATTTTGGTATGGGGGAGATCCTGGAACCCATTCCCCATGGATACTAAGGAACTACTGTGGAAAAATTATATGACATAATAAACTTAATTTGAAAAGTTTGGTTAGAAAAAAAAAACAGAGAAAGAAAATACACATCCATACCCCAGGAGTGAGATAATTTAGTTTTGAGAATTTCATGGTACCTCTGTAGATGACTTCAGACATAATGTGAAGTCATAAAAGCATACTTTGGAATGATCACCATAAAAGAATACTTTCTTGGGGGCAATGGTACACGCCTCTAGTTCCAGCTTACTTGGGAGGCTGAGGCGAGAGGCTCACTTGAGCCCAGGTGTTGGTGGCTGCAGTGAGCTATAATCCTGTCAGTGCACTCCAGCCTGGGTGACAGAACAAGACTGTCTGAACAAAACAAAAACTCCTTTCCACCAGTCACTCTAGTTGTGTATTATTTCTCCACGCCTTGTCCATAGTCTGCTTTCCCCACACTGAGACAGTGTTGTAAGATGTGGTGGTGGGAGGGAAAAAAATGTACTGGAACCCTCGCTGGCCTTTCTTGTTCTAACTTTTCATGATCCCTTGAATTTTCTTGGCCTGTTGTGGCCTGCATTTAGAAACAAGGTATTTCCCAGGCTAATTTTATTTCCTATATTAATTTTATCTTCAGTAAATCATATCAGGGGACAAGAATCTACCTATACTGACCACTTCGGAGTTTGCATTTCATTCTCTGTGTTGTTCCATCTCACATCTATGCTGATAAATGATTTTAACCTGTGCCCTCAACTCATTTTCTCCAGATACATAATCAGAAGTTCTTTTGTTATTGTTGCTTTGATTTCTAAAAATGCCTTTACCCTTTGTGGGTGGTATTACATAAATCTGTACTCTTAGATGGTGATGGGAGGTGGGGGGGGAGAGGATGCGATCATGGAAATGCATATTTTTTTAACTCACGAATAAGCTTCTAGGTTAATAAGGCAAGTTGAGATTTTGTGACATCAAGCATTTCTTGCCTTCACAGCCAATCTTGAGGTAGGGCTTTCTTTTATGTTTTTGCACAGTGAATTGATAACTAAGAATTCCTGAGAATTCTTAGAGGTTTCGTTCTGTGTATACAGATGGCATTTTAATGTTCTCCTTAGGTTAATAAAACAAATGGTGATAAAGGATATTTTTTCCTCTTCATCTGTCTCCCTTTTCTCTCCCTTCCTACATTTGCCTCCCCCTCCCTTGGTTCCTTCCTCCTTTATGTTATACTTGCCATAATGGAGTTTAGTTGGACGACCCTTTCATTGTTCCTTTGCTTAATTTTAGAGACTCCAGTCCTTCACTTATTTGGGAAAAAATTGAAGAGCCATCCATAGATTGTCACGAATTGGAGGAATTATTTTCTAAAACTGATGTAAAGATGAGAAAGAAACCCATTCCTGATACTATCTCAAAAACGAAGGCTAAACAGGTGAGTATTCTTGTGCTTTCTGAATTTGGACAGTATTTCTGGCACGAGTGTAAACTAGAAGGCCTCTGAAAGAGTTTCTGGGCTGCTTACACCTCTGCGGACCACACACGGATAGCACAGTTAGAATTTTAGAACACGTGGTTAAGTAAAATTAGTTCAAGTAGAACCACTTGTGATTATCTCCTTCAAGTGATAATGCTCTTTTATTTGTAACTTCATAATACATATTTCCAAAATCACAGTCATTGCTTCTTTCCAGAACTAGTTGTCTGAAAATAAATTTTCTCTTGGTTCAAGTCCATCTCAGTGCGAGTATGGATGGGAAGAAAGGAAAGAGAGAGCAAAGAAAAATAAGCAAGGATTCCACTCTTAGTAACTGCTAATGCATTTGTATTTTGTTGCATTATAACTGAAGTGCATGCTGGTAGAATCCAGCTACTCAACTCTGTACTTTATATATGGAAGGAAATCTCATATCCATTCCTAACTTCTCCATGCTGTGTTAGATCTTTGATTTAATCTGTAACACTTAATTCAGAAAAAGGTAAGCCTAGCGCATTTCGAGAGAAAACATTTCCAAGCAACATTTTTCAACTGATGTATCCATTGGACTTGACAATAAAAGGATGTTGTTATAAGTTGTTCAAGACTATCATTCAGGAAGGTGTAGTAAAAGCCCACTAATGAGCTCCAGATAGAAGAAATTACTTTTGGTGCCCATCTTTTACCCTGAAATGGGGAGTGGCTACACTTCCTAACTTTTACAAGGTGGTAGGAAAGAGTCCATGGAGGCAAAGGAATGGCAAACACCTCGGTCTTGGGAGGAGAGGAGGGGGAAATGAGGCCAGTGTCTCCAGTGTTCCCCTCGCCCAATCTGCTCAGATAAGTGCCAAGTAATGGGGTGATGCCTTGAGTTTTTGCCTCTGACCTCAATGTTGTAGATGGGTGATGATGCAGAATTGTTTCCTTTGATACTTATTTCAAAGCAGACAAGTCACACTGGATAGACACTGCCAAATACAGCCAGGAAGAGATGGATTAGAATGGGACAGGTGGACCCCTGGAACCCATAGTGGGCTGGGCAGGCTGGCTGACCTGGCTCAACCTAGGCATTTCATCAATCTCAGAATAATGCAAACCTAATCTTCATGCAGTTGAATTGTTCAGGATCATTTTTCACATTGCAGCTGGTTGCTGGTGACCATAGATCAGTAACAGTAGTAAATGAGACAGGGCCTGGCCCATTGTGGGCACTCAATAAATATTTGTTAACTTAACAAACCAGATGGCTGAAGGAGGAAGACTTTACCAATATCAGTCAATAGGCCCAGTAGTGATTAAACACCAGAAAATCATTTGTATGATAATAATTAGTAAGTTCAAGGTGACAATGTTAAGAGGATCGAAGGTAGAGAACCACATTTTCTCTGCCAGAGATAAATATTTTAAAAACCTTTTCCATGGTATATTTGAGTTATAATATACTGAGGCTGAGTCATCATATCTCTTCTTATAGATTTTATAAGGAATAGAACAGCTGTCTGAGCAAGGTATATGTGTGGAGAGTTACAAACATCAAGGAGGGTCAGGCAGCCAGAATTGTCACTTGAAAAACGGGCATGGGACATCTCTTGTCCAGAGACTGTATATTCCAAAATCAAACCCAGCTCCCAGTAACCCACCTTTTTATTTTTCTCCCCTAAGAGACTACAGATAAAGCAGATATCTCCCAGTCGCCCGACAATGAGGAGTCTATGTTCTATTTGAAATAGTACTCAGCTTGTAGCTTACTGAAATATGATTTGTGTCTAAACCCTCAAAATTTTGAATTAAATGGGTTGGCATGAGGTGGCATCTTTGCATATCAACAGTGCATCTGTGGGGAGCATCACCTTAACATAATCACCTCCCTCTGTCCCTTAGTCGTTAAGGTGAGAGACTTTTCCAATGTGGTCATTTGCACTTATCGATGGTGACGCTACCCTTGACCTTCAACTTCAAACAGGGTTTATGGAACGGACTCCATCAGGAGTTCTGCTCAGCTTGTTCAGTAACTGTTCCACCTGGGGTTTAATACTTAGCTCTGCACTTCAGGTTTGTTTTTAGAGAGATAAAAGATGTTTTTTTTTTCCTCTGCTAGAGAAAAATCATCGCAGAGTGATATATTACCAAAGAAACTTAGTTTTATTTAACTTCATTATATTTGGAAGGAAAACCTATCTGTTCCATTTACTTGAGACATTTAACATTTTATTTAAGTAAAGTGTATTTTCAGGATGTGTGCAGATCTTCTTCTTATGGGAAATGTACACTGATTATATGTGCAGACATTTTGGTAGCCCATAATTCACTTCCTGTAAAATTAATAGCCTTTAATGCTGTGGCTTATGTTTATGGAGGTAGTTCAAGCAATTCTTCTTATATACAATGGAAGCTGGAAGTTCTGTTTTTCTTTAAATATTTAAAAATAGCCAAATAATTTTTCTGTGATC
>CAUYQV010020367.1:0-13639 GCA_963574575.1 Galagoides demidoff | reverse complement strand
TATTTCAGAACTTGATATAGGCCTGTTCAACATTTCCACTTCATTCTGCCTAAGTCTTGGAAGTTGGTGTGCTTCCAAGTATTGGTTTATTTCCTTCAGATTGTCATATTTCTGGGAATAAAGTTTCTTGTAATATTCATTAAGGATTTTTTGAATTTCTGAGGGGTCTGTTGTTATTTCATCTTTACCATTTCTGATTGATGAAAATAGAGATTTTACTCTTTATTTCTTGGTTAGGTTGGCCAAAGGCTTATCTATCTTCTTGACCTTTTCAAAAAACCAACTTTTTGATTTATTGATCTGTTGTATACTCCTTTTGTTTTCAATTTCATTTAATTCTCCTCTAATTTTGGTTATTTATTTTCTTCTACTGGGTTTTGAATTGGAGTGTTGTTCCTTCTCCAATTGCTTGAAATGCCCCATTAAGTTGTTAACTTCCTCTCTTTCCGTTCTCTTGAGGGAAACTTCCAGTGCTATAAATTTCCCTCTTAGGACTGCCTTTGCACTATTCCAGAGGTTCTATAACTCATATCTTCATTATCATTTCATTCCAAGAATTTAGTAATTTCCTTCTTGATCTTGTCTCTGACCCACCTACCATTCAGCATAAGGTTATTTAGCTTCCATGTTTTTGTATAAGTCTTCAGATTCCTGTTGTTACTGAGTTCAACTTTTATTCGATGATGGTCTGAGAAGATGCTAAGAATAATTTCTATTCTTTTAAATTTGCAGAGCTTAGACTTGTGACTTAAAATGTGGTTGATTTTGGAGTATGTTCCATGGGCCGATGAGAAAAATGTGTATTCAGTTTTATTAGGATAAAATGTTCTGTAGATGTCCATTAAATCCAAATGCTGAATGGTTAAGTTTAAATCTAAAATTTCTTTGCTAAGCTTCTTGTTGGAGGCTCTATCCTACACTTCCAAAGGAGAATTAAAATCTCTGACTATGATGGATCTGGGAGAAATCAAGTTGCTCATGTCTATTAGAGTATCTCTTATAAACTGAGGTGCATTCTGCTTTAGTACATGAACATTGATGATTGAAATCTCATTGTATTGAGTATTACCCTTAACAAGTAAAAAGTGACACTCACTGGATTAAAGATTTAAACTTAAGACATGAAACTATAAAAATACTAGAAGAAAGAGTAGGGAAAACACTTGAATAAATCAGCCTCAGCAAAAATTTTATGAGGACCCCTCGGGCAATTGAAGCAACATCAAAAATACACTATTGGGCCCTGATCAAACTAAAGAGCTTCTGCACAGCCAGTAACACAGTAAATAAAGCAAGCAGACAGCCCTCAGAATGGGAGAAGTTATTTGCAGGTTATGTCTCTGACAAAGGTTTAATAACCAGAATCCATAGAGAACTGAAACATATTAGCAAGAAGAGAATGATTGATCCCATCTAAGGGTGGGCAATGGATTTGAAGAAAAATTTCTCTAAAGAAGATAGGTGCATGGCCTACAAATATATGTAAAAGTGCTCACCATCCTTAATAATCAGAGAAATGCAAATAAAAACTACTTTGAGATATCACCTAACTCCAGTGAGATTAGCCCTTATCACAAAATCCGAAAACCAGAGATGCTGACATGGATGTGGAGAAAAGGGAACACTTCTACAATGCTGGTGGGAATGCAAACTAATACATTCCTTTTGGAAAGATGTCTGGAGAATATTTAGAGAACTAAAAATAGACCTGCCATTTGATCCTGCAATTCCTTTATTAGGTATATATCCAGAAGACTAAAAACCACATTAAAATAAAAATATTTGTATCAGAATATTTATTGCAGCCCAATTCATAATTGCTAGGTCATGGAAGAAGCCCAAATCCTCATCAATCCACAAATGGATCAATAAACTGTGGTATATGTACGCCATGGAATACTATGTAGCCATAAAGAAAGATGGAGTCTTTAATCCTTCATGTTTACATGGATGGAGCTAGAAAATGTTCTTCTTAGCAAAGTATCACAAGAATTGAAGAAAAAGTATCCAATGTACACAGCCCTATTATGAAAATAATTTATAGCTTTCATATGAAACCTATAACCTAATTATAGCCTAAGAATATGGGGAGGGGGAAGGGTGGGAGTGATGGGTGGAGGGAGGGTGATTGGAGGGATCACTTCTATGGTTTATCTTACAAGGGTACAAATGAGTCTTTTTAAGAGTAGAATATAAACTTCTTAAGACAATAACTAAGAAAATGACATAAAATCTATGTTAAACAGTTTGATAAAAATATTTCAAATTATATATGAAAACATCACACTGTACCCCATGATTGCATTAATGTACACAGCTATCATTTAATTTAAAAAAAGAAAGAAAGAAAGGCTCACAAAAAAAAAGTGACCATCCTTATCTTTCCTTAGTTTTGTTGGTTTAAAGCCTATTGTATCTGCAAATAAAATTGCAACACGTGCTTTTTTCTGCTTTCCATTTGCCTGGAATATAGATGATCATCCCTTCACCCTGAGTCTATATTTTTCTTTTAAGGTAAGATGAGATTGTTGTATGCAACAGATACCTAGCCTGAGTTTTTGTATGCAGTCAGCCTGCCTGTGCCTCTTTAGAGGGCAATTTAAGCCATTCACATTGATTGAGAATATTGATAAGCCTGGTATAATTTTGGTTATCAAGTTTTTCGAAATTCCACTGGACATCTTTAATCCTTTCACCACTGTGGAGGTTGTAATTTGATCAAAATTTTCTTTGTGAGTTTACTTTCGTGGTGGAGGATTGCACTGGCCATTACGGAGGATAGGTCTGAGAATATCCTGATGGGCTGGTTTAGTTATGGAAAATTTCTTTAACATGTGAATGTCATTAAAGTATTTAATTTCTTCATCATAAATGAAACTCAGTATAGTTGGATACAGGATCGTGGGTTGGAATTTATTTTGTTTTTGGAGATTAAAAGTTGATGACCACCCTCTTCTAGCATGAAAGTTTTCAGCAGAGAGATCTGCAGTCATTCTAATATTCTTCCCCTTGCAAGTTATGGTTTTCTTACGTCTAGCTGCTTTCAGACTTTTCTCTTTCATGTTAACTTTAGTGAAATTAATTATGATGTGCCTGGGGGATGTCTTGTTCAGGTTGAGTCGCACTGGGTTTCTGAAACTGTCTGCTATCTGAATTTCAGAATCTCTTGGCATGTCTGGAAAGTTCTCTTTCATAATTTCATGAAGAAGAGCCTCTGTGCTTTATAAAGCAACTTCATCACCTTCAGGGATTCATATAAGATGAGTATTAGTTTTCTTTGAATTATCCCAGAGCTCTCTGAGAGAGTCATCTGTTTTTGCTCTCCATTTCTCTTCATCCTTGAGCACTTGGGCACAGTCAGAAGCTTTGTCTTCAATGTCAGAGATCCTTTCTTCTGCCTCCTCCATTCTGTTACTGAGTGATTCTACTGTATTTTTCAGATCTTTGAGGGCTACAACCTCTTGCCTCAGTGTATCAAAATCTTTGGTCATTTTATCTCTGAAATCGTTGAATTCTTGAGACAGCTTTTGAATAATTTGAAGTTCTAATTCCTTCCTTTTATCCATCCTGTTAATCTTATTTGCTATCCAGATTCTGAACTCAAATTCTGTCATCTCAGTCATCTATTTGTGGATAGGATCTTCAATTGCATCTGCCCCATCCTTCCTTGGGTGAGCTGATCTACTCTGGTTATTCAGGTTACTAGAGATTTTCCGCTGTTTCCACCCCATGATGAATTTGCACCGTTTGGTGATGGTCCCAAAACTGTTCAACCAGTGGCTACCACTGTAGAAGATGCCAGCTTTCTCTGGTTGCCCGGAGAGATAGGGTGTGTCTGTCTGGAAAAGCCTCAGGGGTGTGAGCCTTATTGTTCTAGCTGCTCCGGCTGCTGCTCTTTGCCTCAGGGTATCACCACTCCAGTGTGGTTCCCTCTCAACTGACTGTCATCTTGCAGTTTTTGGCCACTGGGCCTGGGGTGCCACGAACGCACAGGTCGATCAGTCTTTGGGGTGCCCTGTGCCAGTGCTCTCAGCGGTGTAGCCCCAGCAGCCTCACAGGTAACACTTAGCTCAAGCAGTTCTCTGGCTGCAGGGCCTGGACAGGATGCTTGGTCCCACAGGGGTGGGGGGATGCTGCTCTTGGGCCTCCTCTTACTGTCTTTGCAGGCAAGGGGGGAAAGGTGGACTGGGAAACCAAAATGACAGTGAAATGTTAGTTCAATTTTTCTGCCTGGTGAGAGGGTGTTTGGAGTCTCAGCAGGGTCCCTCTAGGGAAGTAGACCCCACTTTCTGTAGCTCTCACACGTGGGTTGAGACAGTAAGTCCTCAGTTCACCACTTGCCTGTAAGAAATCCGTAGGAGCAGTTGAAGAGAAAACATAGAGAAAAACACAACTTTCTTGCAGGAGGGGATGGACACCCTTCCTTCAGGACGTGTTACGTACCTGTAGATTGCTTTCTAGGAGTCATAACTTGCCTCAGCAGAGGTGTCCTGCAGATATCACTCTTTTCTCTCAGCTGGACTCCTAGTCTTCAACTTTGTTGGGTATTTTCTGGGCTTTATCCTTCCCTCTGGATGGGAGCTTGTGTCGGAGGCTGGTACCTGTCGGTCATGTTGCACCTCCCCTCCCACTTTGATTCTCTTTATTCTCTTCATTGCCATCCTCTCTGGGATGTCTTTGGCAAGGAGGTACCCTGTGGATTCCTGGTCTATAACCCCAATACATATTCTGTTTTACTAATGTACCTTGTTTTCCTGTGTTCTGGTTGTCAGCACCTCTATCACTTCTCCCTGAACCGGAGGTTTGGAATACTGTGGTTGATGCCTATAGGGTCTCTACATGTAGTAAGGTGGGAACCTTCGCCTGTGGTAGGGCCGGCATTGTTGGGCCTGGCCTTCAGGAGCACTCTCTGATCCTTCCTTCTTTTACCCCTGTGCTCACTATTCTGGTAATTCTGCTGGTAATTGCATGCAGGATCCCTGCAACTGGGATAACGTCCATAATTGTTAAGGTCTGCTGCGTATTACTGCCTTGAACTGGAATTCCACCAGGACCTGTAATATTTGTTGCCTCCACACCCTTTTCTCCTTCAACAACATCAAACTCCACAGCCTCTCCACCTCCCAGACCTGGAAGGTACTTCAGGGGGTTATTCTTCATATGGCAGTCTGGTATACAAATACATCTTCCTTGGTATCATTCCTGTTGATGAAATCATATCCGTTTCTTACACTGAATCATTTTACTGTTTCCAAAAATTTCCTTGTGATGACCTTCTTGTTTCACCAGCAGGCACCACTGATATGAGGCTGCCTGGGCCACTGCTCCCTGCACCACTACCCCTGGTGTTGGGCTTGTGTCAGCATTGCCTGAGGGCAGGGCTGCAGGCGGCTGCTAGGTATCGGCCTAGCTGCTCATGGTTGCAGTGATGGCAACTGGGGTGGCTACAGCAGCTGCAGATCCTTCCCACAGGTGATGGTAACTAGGCCAGCAGCTGCAGTGGGGATGATCGGGGCCCTCTGGGGCTGCTCAGAGCTCTCTGGGATCTGTTCTCTGCTCCTGCTACTGATCCTTCTCTATGGTGACTTTTTGGGTCTGGGTTTGGCATCTCTTCAAATGTAGTCTCATGCTTTAGTGGTTGCTGCCACTGTATTTTACTCTGGAATTCTTTTGTAACATGAAGCCTACCTCTTAGTGTCAGTCTCCCCTCTACTTCCAATGTATTTTACTGTACAAATTACCTTCAATGGAGTCCTACACTTACATTCAGAAGGCTTGTGCCTTTGGTTCTTGGTAAGGAAAAATTTCTCTGCCTTGGGCTTGTTGCCTTTGTGAAAGGCTATTAAATTTTCCAGGCCTTAAGTAGTACTACATTTTATGGCTCTTTCTGTCATTTGAAGCAGACTTAGCTGAGTTTCCTCTTTCTTTTAACTGTGAGAAATGTGAAAGCTACAGAAAAAGGACAAAGAATATTATTTTTTCAAAGAATATTATTTTACAAAACCCATATTCCCATTGCCCAGAGTTTTAAATGTTTTGTCATATTTCTTCCTATAATTAAAAAAACTTAGAGATACAACTAAACTTTTTCATTTAATCACCATCTACATTGTCATACTCAGCTGAGGCAAACACTATTGTCGGGAATATGGTCTCATCCACTTTTATAAACTATATATTATGCATATAATTTTATATAATTGTATAATGTTTTCATTCAGCATTACAATTTTGAAACCTATTCATATTGCTATATAAAGCTAGTACCACTTCTGTGCAGAGTTCCATTATATAACATCACCACGTTTTATTTTATTTTTTTTAGTTCATGTCAATTATTAACTAGTATATAATTACTTGTCTTCTGGTTTATTGAAGCAGTAAGTTAGACAATGTTTGCCACAATAATGTCTATCAAAGTGGCTGGCCATAAGAACTCTAGCACCACACTCATCTGAAGGACACTCTAGATGAAGGCGACTAATTTTGCTGTTCTCATCCACCTTATAGTATTTCAGGACAGCCAGCTTAACCTTCTTTCTCTTATGCTTATTCTTCTTGGGAGTGGTATAAGACTTCTTCCTTTTCTTAGCACTGCCACAAAGTCTTAACACAAATGGAGAGTGGACTCCTTTTGAATGTCATAGTCAAAGTACATCCATCTTCCATTTGCTTGCCAGCAAAAATGAGGCTTTTCTGATAAGAAGGAATTCTTTCCTTATCCTGGATCTTGGCCTTTACATTTTCTGTTGTATCCAGGGGTTCAACCTTGAGAGTGATCGTCTTCCCCGTAAGGGTTTTTATAAAAATATACATCTTGGTGGCAGTTCCACCACAGACAGTGGATCAGAAAGCCACATTTTATTTTTTGACAACATTTTGACAAATTACTCTCCAAAGTGGCTGAACCAGTTGATGTTCCCACCAACAGTGTAGGAGTATGCTTTCATTTCCCTACATTCTTCCCAACACTTTTGGGAGATTTTAAATATTTGTCTGTTTAATGGATAAGAAGAAATGATAACTTATTTTTCCTTTTTTGTTGATATGTGAAATTTGCTCACTCTAGGGTGATTTCCTGACACATTTGGACCTTGGTTCACTTGCTTAAGCAGGAACTGAAACTCTAGCTCCTCATGCCTGGCTTCTTCATTATCTGCTCACACATATATCTCTTCTTTGTGGATTCTCTCTCCATGTTTCTGACCCCTGGAGATCCTTTCTGGTTTGTTTTCAAGTGTATCTGTACATTATTTAGCTTTAAAAATATTTTATAAAAATATGGACTTACTGTTCCAAATTCAAACAAAAAAACAACAAATGCAATGTATAAACTTTGACTAGATCCTGTTGTTTAAAAAACTATGAGATTCAATGTGTTGGTTATTTATACAAATTGGAGTGCTTACATCATACTAATTAATATAGCCTTCACCTCATTTACCCAATTACAGTGTTAAGACATTTGTGTTCTACACCTCATAGATCCAACTTGTACTTGCAATAATCAACACATTGAACCCCATAATGGCATAAATGTATTCATGATCTATGTCCAATGACTTAATAAAAAAAATAAATAGCCAAACTCAGAACATTTTTTGTTATTTTATTGCCATTTTCTTTGTACAGGAATGCAATAAACTAAAATATTAACAACAACAACAACAAAAAGCTATGAAAAGATATTTGGGAACAATTCAGGAAATCTAAACATGTTCTGGATGATATTATTAGATGATATTAAAATATTATTGTTAGAATAGTATTGTTCATTTTCTTAGGTATGATAAAGGTTTTATAGTTGTGCAGGAGAATATACTTTCAAAAGGACAAAAATGTACATTGAAGTATTTAGGAATGATATAGTCAGCTCACTTTCAGATGGTTAAAAAAAATATATAGAAAGATAAGGTCAAAGTGGCAAAATGTTAACAATTGTTTAGACAGTGGATATAATGATACTTTTTGTACTAGTTTGAACTTTTCTATGTGTTTGAGATTTTTCACAATAAGTTGAGAACAGCTGAGTGCAGTGGCTCATACCTGTAATCCCAGCACTCTGGGAGGCCAAGGTAGGAGGATCACTAGAGGCCAAGAGTTTGAGATCAGCCTGACCAAGAGTAAGACCTCCCATATCTATAAAAAATAGAAAAATTAGCTGAGTGGCACACACCTGTAATCCTAGCTACTCAGGTGGCTGAGGCAGGAAGATTGCTTGAACCCAGGAATTTCAGTGAGTGGTTTCAATGAGCTAGGATCACACCATTATACTCTAACCAGTCTGACAGAATTAGAGACAAAAACAAAAAACTGGGAACATTTTGCAATAGATTTCTAGTATCTGAAACAGAGCTGATGGTAGGTTTTAGCAAATGCTCGAATCACCATCTTGAACTAGAAGCTCAGCTAAGTTTTTAACATTTTAATCTGCTTCTTAAATTGGTCACCTTTCCTAATCTAACATGTACACGGCTATATTAGTTAAGATATAGGTTCAACTTCTTATAACAGTGACACAAGTCAACAAAGGCTTAAATAAGACATAAGTCTATTTCCCTTGGACATAACAGACCAGAAGATGGTAGTAGAAGGCTTGTGTGGTCATTATTCTGTGAGATTATCCAGAGATTTGTTCATTCATTCCCCTTGTCACCATTGCTCGAATAGTAAAAAGTGGCTCACATTTTCATTAATCAGCAGGATGAAGAAGGAAGAGAAAGAGGGTTGATCTCTCACACTATGAGCTCAACCCAAAAGTTGTACACATCATTTCATGGAATTCTCATTGGCTAATATTTAGTCACACCTAGTTGCAATGGAGAATGAGAAATAAATCTTTAGCTGGACAGGTATATGCATTCCTGAAAAGATAATTGCTTTAAAAGAAGATAACAGATATTAGAGACTTGATATGATGGCTACTACTCTTTGAATCACAGTGTATTTCCTTCCTTTTTCTTTAATTTTGCTTTCAGACCAGATATTTCTTTTTCTAAAAAACTCATCTATATTTTAACTCATGAGGTTCATCATAGTAAAAGATACGCAGTCAAGAAATTCTGGATCTGGCAAAAGTATCCACTGTCCAACAATTCTTGTCCACTTTTACCTTACCAGAATTAAATAATTCCACTAGAAATTACCCTTTCACTAAAACCAATATCTATTCCAAACCTAACTTAATCTATCATTGACTTGCCTGATTCCCTTGTAGTATGTCTTATTTTCTGTGTTTCCTTCTCTTGGAGTCTTAACCTTCTACATTCCTGAGTATGTGCCCAAAGGAACATGTCATACCTGTTTCCCCACCCATCATTGTGCTGTCTTGAAACTCATTGGAAATGCATGACATATTTTACAATGATCTTCACTTTCCCTTTATAAATCTGTCCAAGTTTTATGTACCCACTTAATATGATGGTTTATAGTAGTTTCCTATTGCTGTTAGAACAAATGACCACAAATTTGTATTTGTTCTCTCACTGTTCTGTAGGTCAGAAGTCTAGATTGGCACAACTAGTTTATCTTCTTTGGGTTTCACAAGGCCATAATCAAACTATTGGCCAAATAGGCTCTTATCAGGAGGCTCTGGGAAGAATCTACTTACAAGCTAATTCAGGTTGCTGTCAAACACCAGTTGTTTATACTGATAAAATTGAGGACACTTGTTTCCTTGTTGGCTGCCAGTTGGGACCCATCCTTAGCTTCTAGAGGCCTCTCTCCCATCCTTGTACATGGCCCCTACATCTTATGCTCGGAATTTCTCTGACATCTCTTCTGACATATCTCTCTTGCAGCCAGCTAGAGTAGGTTCTCTGCTTTTTAAGGGCTCATGCTAAAATGAGATTGAAACTACCCAAATAATCCAGGATAATCTCCCTACTTTAAAGTCTGTACCCTTAATTACATCTACAAAGTCCCTTTCGTCATATAATATATTATATTCACAGGTTCTAGGGATTAAAGTATGAACATGTTGGTGGGAAAGAGGTGTATATTGCATACCATGTGTTTTTTTCCCAACTGCTCTAAATATGGACTCTGTAAGTGCACCTTTAGGAAGGCACTGCTCAATAGAATTGTAGAGTTGGACTCTCACTGGATAGAGTAATTCCAGTACTTTTTTTCTTCTCTTCCTATTTTTCTCTGGTCTCTTTGAGACCTAGACAACCTCGATGACCTAGTAACAATTGAAATATTTCCTTGTTTTCTAGTTATATCTTTAAGAATCTTTAGATTTTAGGGTATATCTTGTTTTCCGTTTCATCTCTGTTTAGTTTGCTCTCCAAGATTACATTTTTCCTAATAATTCCTCCCATTCTCCAGCTTAAGCAGCATAATTTCCTATATCTTTTTTATTCACTCTCTTGTTCTGACAAGAACACTTTTCTAGTGTTTTATTGTGGGAAATTTTAAACATACAATATTAGAGAAAATACTATAATGAACCCCAGTGAATAATCACTCAGATTCAACAATTATCAACACTTTTCCAATTTTAATTCATCTATTAATTAATATTTTCCTGGAATATTTTAAAGAAAATTCCAGATACCACATTATCTCACTCAAATAAATCAGTATGAAGCATTATTTTGAAAGAAATTCAGTACCTCCTTGATTTTATGAGCAAACCATATTCCTAGAGAAGGTTGTCCTTTAAGTTTTTTGCTTAGCCTCTTGAATTTTAATAAATTTATCACTTGATTCTCTTCTGCTTTAATACAAGAAAATAATATATCCTTTGTATGATAAGTGTGCCCATTCCTCTAGCTCAGGGGTCCTCAAACTATGGCCCACGGGCCACATATGGCCAGTTGAGGACATTTATCCAGCCTGCTGAGTGTTTTTGCCCCAGCTGCCTGTCCTGCTTAGCAGCCTACTCATCCTGGCCCGCAGTGCAGCATGTGTGGAATGTGCGCTGCACTCTCTGACTCCCCTCCTTCTCTCTGTCTCTCGACTCCTCCTCTCAGTCTCTAGTGTGATGGAACAAGTCACAAGCTTGCCTGTGCACAGCCTGCTACTGCCTAAGGGCAGAGGTAAGAACAAGTTAGGATTTATTTTTTTTTGAAGTTAGGAGGTCTATATATTTTTTTTAATTGTGCAATTAGTAGGGCCTTTTGTGCCATGGGGGGGGGGTCCTTTTTTCTGAAGTTAGGAGGTCTTTTTTTTTCACAGATGGGGGTGCCTTTTTTTGAAGTTAAGAGAGCCTTTTTTTTAACAGTTGGTTAATTGGTTGTTGGTAGTTTCTAGGGGGGTTGCATCACAGTGATAACACAAATAGTCAGCGCTTGGTGCTAATGCAAATTGTCAGTGCCCAGGGGTAATGCAAATTGTCAGTGGTCAGTGTTAATGCAAATGGTCAGTGCTCAGTGTTATTGCATGGGGGCCCCAAACTGGTAATCTGCCTAGGGCCCCATGGGAACTTAATTCAGCTCTGCAGACAGCCGAGGAGTAGGAAACCCAATTTAACTGACAGTAAGTGCATTTATATTCTGATTGCTATTCAGTTGTGTATGATGTTGTATGTTGTGTACTATGTAAGCCCTGGTTCACACTGCTGCTATCTATGAGCAGTGTGAGTTCAGCCATATGAGAATATGATTCGGAAGAAAAAAGGTATATGTGCCTTTTTTTTTTCTTGCAGTGGAATCTGATCACATGGGTCTTCTCACCCCTGTGATCAGATTCCTGTGCAAGTTCACAGATTGCAGTGTGGTTCGCACAGGATAGTGTGAACTGGAAAGGTGGTGGAGGAACTGGCTCTGTAATTGTGCCAGTTCCTGCACCACACCAGTGTAAGCCTGAGGTAAAAGCGGAGTTCCACCAATATGGGCACTGGTAAGGCTGAAATGATGTAGACTGGCAAAGCTGCATTGATAGACACTGATCAGACTGCATTGATGGACAGTGCAGTCTATATGTCTCTGTATGGGCAAAGTTATTGCTGGTATATTGTTTTGGCCATGCTGTACATATATACTGGTATTTTACTAATAGCAATTTGGAATCCCTAGGAAACAATGATATCAAGAAAGAGAAAAATTGACTCAGAGTGTAGGATATTTAAAGAACAGTAGACTTATGATTACTTTTTCATGTAGTACAAGGAAAGCTGTGTGTTTGATATGCCAGAATACAGTGTCTATGTTCAAAGAATACTATTTATGTCAACACTATCAAATTCAACTTAAAGATAAATATGATTATTTGGTCAGAGAAGTGAGAAAAGATAAAATATTAAAACTGAAAAATACATTGACAACTCAGCAAAATACTTTTGTGAAGCAGAAGCAGCTGAATATTTCGCTTCATGCAAGCAAGTTTTCAGGTTGCCAAGCTAATAGCATGCACTGGCAGACCATTCATGGAGGGAGAATTTGTTAAAGAATGCCTTCTTTCTGTTGCCAAAGAGATGTGTCCAGAGAAGGCCGATTTATTTAGTACAGTGAGTCTTTCAGGACCTACAATTCCATGAAGGATTGAAGAAATGGGAGACAATTTGGATCAGCATTTGCGAAACTCTGCAAAAACTTTCCTATTTTTCCTTGGCACATGACAAAAGTAGTGAAATTTGTGATTCTGCACAACTTCTAATTTTTATTTGTGGGATGAATGACTATTTCAAAGTCACAGAAGAGCTTGCTGCACTGCAAAGCATCAAAGGAACAACTACAGGAGAGGATATCTATGAAAAGGTTTGCCAAACTGTGAATAGTTTGGAGCTGGACTGGGCTAAACTAGCCAGTGTGACAGCTGGTGGCGCTCCTAAATGGTGGGGTCTAAGAAAGGAGTAATTGCTCGCATTAACCAAGAGATGGACAAACATAACGATTCTCATCCAATAGCCATACACTGCCTCATCCACCAACAAGCACTGTGTAGTAAATCACTGATGTGGTCTCTGTCATGAAAATTGTGGTATCTTGTGTTAACTTCATTAGAGCTGATGCACTAAACCACAGACAATTTCAGGAATTTCTGTCTGAGCTAAATGTTGCCTATGAAGATGTTCTGTACCACACAGAAGTCCATTGGCCGAGTCTAGGGAGAGTTTTGAAACATTTATATGACTTAATTCCACAGATTACAGCTTTTCTGCTTTCAAAAAACAAAGAAGTACCAGAGCTCAATGATGCAGAATGGAAATGGCACCTTCCCTCTCTGACAGATGTAAAAGAGCTACTCAACAGTTTCAACGTGCAACTTCAAGGAAAGGGGAAACTCATCTGTGATATGCAATCACATATGAAAGCATTTGAAGTAAAATTAGGCCTCCTCACCAAACAAGTAAAGGAGGAAAATTTCCACCATCTCCCCACAACTCAAAATCTGTTAGCAGAAAAACCATGGGTTGCATTCCCAAACAAAATATGTGTGGATTCACTGGAAAAGTTGCAAAAGGAGTTCCAATTTAGATTTAAAGAGCTTCATCCCCATGAACAGGGGATACAGCTTTTCCGTAACCCATTTTCTACTGACATTGAAAATGTGTATACAATTTACCAAATGGAACTGGCTGAACTGCAGAATTGTGACTCTTTGAAAGACGCATTCAAGTCAAGCAGCCTTCCTAATTTCTATGTATCTCTCCCCTCTGAGACATATCCTGATCTCAGGAACCATGCACTCAAAA
>CAUYQV010020366.1:0-13281 GCA_963574575.1 Galagoides demidoff | reverse complement strand
GGCTGGGGATTCGAACCTGCCACCTTAGGTGTACGTGGCTGGCGCCTTAGCCGATTGAGCCACAGGCGCCGAGCCAATGTCTTCATTTTTCAAGATCAATCCCTACCCATAACCCTTCTTTGTAGTTTTGACAAAGGGACTCTCCAGCCTTCCCCCTCGCTCCACCCCAGGTGAGCCTTTCCTGAGGTAACCAATGTCATTTCATTTTAGTTCCTCAGCAATTTTATATGCTATGACAACTGCGTATCACCTACCACATGGTAATCTTGTGCTGAAAATGTGGTTAGCAATCCCTACATATTTCTGAACGGTAAATAGATCGACAAGAAATCACTCCCCAGGATCTTTATCTTTTGGCATGTGAACATTCTTTAAAATGCTTATATCGATATAAAAGGGAAAGTGTACAACTTAAATCCTGGCAGAAAGCTTCAAGAGCTTTCAGCACCATTTACTGTAGGTGGCTGGGAAAGTTTTTGGTAAAGTTGGCCAAATTGGTGAATCATTTGGCCAACTGTTCATTGACTTTTGGCAAACTAGCTTGGTGAAAGTTAATTTTTGGCTGGTCATGGGGGCTCACGCCTGTAATCCTAGCACTCTGGGAGGCCGAGGCAGGTGGGGATGGCTTGAGCTCCGGAGTTGGTGACTAGCCTGAGCAAGAGGGAGACACCATCTCTAAAAAATAGCCAGGCATTGGTGGTGGGCGCCTGTAGTTCCAGCTACTTGGGAGGCTGAGGAAAGAGTACCGCTTGAACCCAAGAGTTTGATGTTGCTGCCACGGCACTCTTCCAGGGAGCAAAAAAGTGAGACTCTCTCAAAAAAAAAAAGGCTGATTTTTTTGGAGAATGACCTGGAATGATGTAGATTCTTTCCCACCTGAGAGATACCTGTCGTCCCCCTTTGACAAGAGCAACAGAACCCTGGGATCAGGTGGGATCCCTACCCTGCAAATGCCACCTGGGACTCTGGAAAGTTCTGTAGGTGGGGTCTAGGGTGGTGACTTCTGAACCCAGACAGAACCAGGGCCTCATGGGCTGAAGTTTTCTCTTCAACACCTCCAGCCCGAGGAGGATTTTACCCACCTGGAGGTGCTGAAGGCGCTGGAGGTTGAGTTACCTGGGGCCATGGAGAGCGGGTATGTGAGCAGCATCCGCTTTGAGAACATGAATGTCATCTGTGGGACTGCAGGTCGCCAGGACAGGTGAGCCCGTGGCGCGGGCGGGGCCTGGAGTGACTGGGACCGGCCGGGCCAAGGGGGAGCGCGGCGAGGGGCGGGGCCAGGGCGACTGGGAGGGGCTAGGCAGTGGTGAGTGAGACGAGGGTCTGGGACTGGGACGACTATGTAAGAAAAAGTTGGCTGTGAGGACGTTGAAGGGTGATGCGGTGGTGAATCTGCGGAGCCAAGAGTGATCCCGGTGAGGGACAGGGGTGGATAAGATCAGAGAGAGGGTGGCATTTAGAGCGAATGGGTACCCGGACTTTGAGGGACCCACGTAGTGACGGGGATAGACAAGGCTGGGGGAGGGGGTGTTGAACCTGGAAAGGCAACTCTGAGAGGGCAGAGTGGACTGAGCACATAGTAAGCGCAAGGGTGACCAGATGGGATAGGTCTCAAGGAGCCTAGGTAGGAGAGTGGCCTAAAGTGGCCACGTTGAGTGTGGGCCCAAGCGCGGCGATTTGAGATGGAGCCTCGATGGACGGTGATTAGGAGGCAGAACCAGACTAAGAGGACGGAGCCTAGAATGACTCAGGTGAGGGCCCAGGGCTCGGGTTGACCTCGGAGAGAGGGTCGGGTTGGAGGAGTTTAGGGGCTGCTGGACTGGAGGTAAAGAACAGGGACCAGGTCGGGACTCTTTGACATTCAGGAGTTCCCCTTCGGTCTCCGCCCCGTCCATTTGCAGGTGGCTCATCATGGTCGCGGATTTCCAGACTCGCTCCCGTCTGCTGCGCTCAGGTCTCAGTCCCCGCGGGGTTCCGCACCAGCTGGTGCGCCACGATGAATTGTTGCTGGGCGATTACCGCCTTCATCTGCGCCGCTCCTTGGTCCGGCGGCGCATGCTCGAGGCTCTGGGGGCGGAGTCAACCCAAGAGGCCTAATCCGTGGGGGCGGGCCCCGGCTGCGCTTGCGCACTGCCCAGCAGGTTCGGGCATCCACCCAGAGCTCGGGAGAGAAGGGGGCGTTGCCTCCCCAGGAAGGAGGCGGGGCCGGCTCGAGGGGGTGGATACTGTGAGTTTAATTATAAAGAATGACCTGGTACAAAAGCCATTTCTCTCTGCAAAATCTTGGTGGGGAGTCGGGGGGAGGGAGGTGATGGGGGGTAGGAATGAACCCCCATATTGTAATCCCGCCTCCCTGATCTTCCTTCAGTCCCTGCAAGTGGACGCCTGTGTCCCAGTTCCTTGAAGAATGAACTGAGGCCCACGAAAGGGAAGACCTGGGCACCAAGGCTTTCAACGCTTTGGGAGCCCTGTCTCAAGGAGAACCAGACATCCTCATCCGCCCCCCTCCTCTTCCCCCTCCCACCCCCCTTGGAAGACAATTCTCGAGCTTTTATTTCAGGTTTTTTTCTGGGTTTTGTTGTGTGTTCTAGGGGTTTTGGTTTTTTGTTTTTGTATTTTCTTCTTTTGTTATTGTTTCTTTTTGCTTTGTCTCTCCTCTCCAACCCACGCCGCCCCCCAATCTGGTCCCTTCCCACTCCCCACCCCAACCTCTCCTCCCCCCTCCCCACCCCCTACACCCTCCCCAACCCCGCGGCACCCATCCAGAATGAACAAGCCCTTGATAGACGGGCACCGCGCAGGCCCCCTGCGGACTGGGGGCATCCGACAAGGGGGAGGGGGCGGGTAGGGGTCCAGCGCGACTTCTGTCCCTTTTCTCACTATCCCTCCCCCCTCCCACGACCCTCCCACGAGGTTCCCCGCAGATCCCTGACATGGTGAGGGGAGGGGCCTCACCCCCTCCCCTCATGGACGGAGCGCCCCTCCCCCTCTGGGGTAGGGGCAGCAGAGGGGGACTGGGCTTGGGGGAAGGAAGGGGAGCTCCCTTCTTTGGCAGCTGAACATGGGGGGACCTGAGGGCAATGCCCTTCCCCCTTTACCCACACCAGGGGAGGGGGCTTTCTAGAGGGAGGGGTGGTTTAGAATTCCCAAGCCCCAGGAATAAGGGGAGAAGGGAAGCGTGCAGGAAGGAACAGCCATGCCAGAGGGAGAAGGAGTTTCTTAGACAGAAGGAAAGGTTGGGGGGGGCCTTCGTGCAAAGGGGATGGACAGGTGGCCCAGGAAGGACAAGGAAGAGAGAGAGGAGGGAGGATGAGGGCTAGAGGCAGGGAGAGGAGGAAGTGTGGAAGCATGGTGAGCAGGAATTGAGTGTGCATAGGGTCTTCTCTCACCAGGAAGAGAAAAGAGCATAAGGAGGTAAAAAGAGTAAGTAAAGAGTGAGAAGAGCTGCAAGAGCTGCTCCTTGGCAGGGACAAAAGATAAGTGTGTCAGAAAAATAAACCAGTTACAGCTGAAGAGCATGTGGAAGGAGATGAGTGTGCAAAAGCAAAGAGGTGGTAAGTTCTCATCCAGCTAGAAAAGACAAGAAGGCATGTGCAGCGAAGTCACGGTGTGTAAGGACATTATTGGGGGGAGAAAAAGGCTTCCAGGGAGCACTGACAGTGCTGGGGAGGGTGTATGTGCAAAAGCAAGTGTGCAAGAGAGGGCTCATGAAATCAAGACTAGAGATAGGCAGAGATCTGAACGAGAAGGGTGCAGGGGAGTGGGAGGCTGGCAAAGAAGGGAGGAATGAGTATTTGTGAGAAAAACACAGTTCCTGGAAGGCAAATGTGCAAAAGTGTGACAAAAAGTGACAGTGCAAGAGAGGAAGCTGGGGGTAGGAATGTCATTTTGAGAAGGAGAAGTGGATAGAGTAAGAATTTAGGGCTCAAGAATAAGAAGAAATAGTGCTTTAACTTAAGAACTTGGAGGTAAGAGTGTGCCAGGAGGGGTGCACAAAATAGTGTGCAAGGGTTGAACAAAGAGAAGGGTACTCCAGAGAATAAATACATATGCAGGGTTGGTGAATGGCAGAGGGAAAAGGTGTCCCAAGTGTGTCTGCAGCAAGGGTTCAGAGTGAGCGGAGGGCGGGTAGTCTGGAGATTTTATGGCATGAAGTGTGTAAGGGATGATCACAGGGGAAACATGTAAGCAAGAGAGCAGGAGACCTGAAGCATGACAAAAGAAATGCAGCATGTGCAATGAGAACAGAGTGTGTTTGAGGGCTGAGAGGGACTCACAAGCTGGAAGCAAAGGCAGAATGTGCAAGACAGAGAGAGGGCAAATTTGTGCAAAATTGCAGCCTGGGGAGAGGAAGGGTGAAGAGAGAGGCGAGCAGGCGTGCAACAGAGCAAGCGTGCAAGAGGCTGAAGGGCAGCTGTGTGTGCTAGGAGAAGGAAAGTGGGGAGAGCTGAGGGGCCTGGAGAAGGGGGGAAGGATGGTTAGAGGGGCAGCAGGTGGTGGAATCTGAGGGCACCCCCTTCCCCAGTGACCTGGGGGATGGATCACATCTAATTAGGCTCAGGGCTGACCCTCTATGGCTCTGTCTGTCCCCTCCCCCCAGAATGGGCCCTTCCCTCCTTCTCAACCCCCCTCTGTTTAATTTCTTCTATTCACCCCTTCTGCTCCCCGCTTCATACACACAGTCTCTTGTCAGCTGCCCCCTCCTGTGAGGTGCAAATGTCCAGCCTGGATCAGGTCACCTGGTGACCTCCGGCCTTGGGAGATAAGGACAGGGCACAGTTTGAGCAGAGTCCCTGGCCCTGGGAGAGAAGACAGTCAGGGGTCAGAGGTCAGGAGGCCAGCAGGCTCAAGGGTTCTATGGACGGGCTGGTCCGTCCAGGCCAGCCATCACCTCTCCAGGAAAAATTTGAGAGCTCGGTCAATGTTCATGCGGTGGCCCACCCTGGTCACACCCAGATCCACATAGTCCTCCTTGGTCAAGGCGGGCAGGTGGGAGCCATCAATCTCGTGGTCCAGGAACTGGGCTCGGTGCTCGGCCAAACCCAGCCACTCAAGCCAATCAGCCACATCAAACTTGGTCCAGAACCCCAGAGGTTTCGCGCCAAAAGGCTTGTCCGGGGGCAGCGAAAGCAGGCGGGTTGGTGAGAGGGAGCGAGAGGCCCCTGACAAGGCTCCTCCAAGTCCCCCAGATATCCCTGGGTGTGGTGGCACAAAGACAGGGGCAAATGGGTCAGCCGAGCCTCCTGCTCCTCCAGTGGGGGAGCTGCGGATGTCAAAGAGGCCTGGATAGAGGGGTCCAGAAGGCAGGATGGGCAGGGATGAGGGCCTGGGTGCAGGGCTGACCTTGTGCTCCGAGGTTGGCAGCAGCGAGGGGCTGGGGGCCCGGCGGAGCAGAGGGGGCCGCATCTCGAACTCTACACCCTGGAGATGGCGGGCAGATGTGGAGGAGGAGGAGGCTGAGGGTGAGGTGGCCCCTGGGGCTGCAGCGGCTGAAGGGGTGACCCCAGTTCCAGTGGGGAGCGGTGGCAGAGGTGGTTTGGACCAGTTCTGAAACAGGCTGCTGACAGGTTTGGAGAGGAGTGAGGACTGGGAGTCTTCAGAGAGTCTGGAATGTGACAAGGGGGCAGGGGTGGCGGAGAGGGGTTTAGGGGGTGAGGGCAGGGTGAGAAAGGGGCAAAGGCCAAGATATAGGGAGAGAGGAAGAGAGACATAGGGTGGGGGTAGAGTTGGAGAAGAGATGGAAGGAGCAAGGGGGTAAGAAGGATGTCAGGACAGAAATGAAGGGAGAGAAAGATGAGAGGATAGGGAGAGGGTGACAATCAAGAGAAATGAAAGAAAAAGAGACATTAAGTGATAATAGTAATTGCCACCACTTATTGATGCTCAAGTGTGCCAGGCATTGTTCTAAGTGCTTTGCATATTGCATCTCAGTTTTATCCCCGTGACAGCCCTGATGCGGGTTACTATTATTATCATCAGCACAGAGAGGTTAAGTAACTTGCCTAAGGACACACAGCCAGGAAGTGGCAGAGCCTAGTTATATGGCACCAAAGTCTGAGCTCTTAACCACTATTCTATACTGCCTTTCAGGTTATGGCCAGTCATAGCAAAGTGAAAGACGGGCAGACGGTGCAAGAGAAACAAAAAGAGGATGAGTATCCAGGGAGAGATGGTAGGGAACAGGGGACAGAGAGAGAGAGAAAGAGAGAGATGGAGGTGAAAGAGAGAAGAAACAAGGGGAGAAAAAGGTTCCCCTCATCCCTTTAGCTCCCTCCAGCATGGTCACACCGCAGGGCATTTGAACTGGCTGTTACCTCTGCCTCCCTCCATCTTTCCCCAGGTAGCCTGTGATTTTGCTCTCTCCCCTCCACCATTCTCTGCTCACCTGCCGGTCATTTAAGAGACCTTCTCTAACCATCCCGTATTTTTTTAGGGTGACTGCAATTACAATAGAACCTCCATAACTGACCACCTCCTCAAATTGACCTAATTTTCATAGACCAAACAAGTACCACATGTACATATCAGTACAGTAAGCCTCATTCCTTATGCTGACCACCTCCTTATGTTGACCAGTTTGGTACAGTCTCTTGGGTGGTCAACTTACAGGGGTTCTACTGTATTTTGCAACCCCTGCCTCAGTAACTATAAACTTTGTTGGGGGAGTGCTTTGCCTGCCTTGTCGATTGTGGGATCCCAAAACTTAGATGGGCACCCAGCATAGAACAAGTGATAAATCAATAACTAATGCATTTGTTGACTAAGCATCCTCTCTTCTACGCAGAATACTTAAGAATAATCAATGAATTGCATTAAGATCTGAAAGGCCTAATAAGCCCACATTTGAATGTTAACCATAAGGATAGCAGACTCTCAGATAGAATTAGAGTGAACCCTGCAGATGGAAGAGCAGATTTAAAAATCTTTCCCTACTTCTGTGTGTCTGAATCAGGAATGTTACCTCTCCCTAACACTAAGTCTTGAAAGGGCCTGAACTTTGTAG
Source organism: Galagoides demidoff (assembly GCA_963574575.1). Classification (NCBI taxonomy): domain Eukaryota; kingdom Metazoa; phylum Chordata; class Mammalia; order Primates; family Galagidae; genus Galagoides; species Galagoides demidoff. The sequence goes on along the minus strand of CAUYQV010020366.1, from coordinate 6,278 downwards.
CAATCCCAGCTAACTAGCTGCTTTGGGAAATTTCTGCATCATCTCTTATTTCCCTATTTTGGCATGCCTGGGCTCTTGTAAGAGGCCTCGCTCCTTCACCATGGGTCTCATGCCATAACAATGGCCCACATTAAATCCTCTCAGAACCCTTTCGTGACAATTTTTTTTTTTAAGACCAAGTCTCACTACATTGCCCTCATTAGAGTGCCATGGCATCACAGCTCACAGCAACCTCAAACTCTTGGGCTTAAGCGATTCTCTTGCCTCAACCTCCCAAGTAGCTGGGACTACAGGTGCCCACCACAACACCCAGCTATTTTGTTGTTGTCATTGTTGTTTAGCAGGTCTGGGCCAGGTTCAAACCAACCAACCCCAGTGCATGTGGCGGCTCAGAACCTTTTTGGACTGATACTATGCTGTTCCCTTTCTACAGAAAGGTGGATTCTTTTGCCTAAGATCACATAGCTAGAAAGTACAGGGCTGGAACTGGAAACCAAGAGGTGGATTCCAGAGCCATACCTGGAGCCACTGTGCCCTAAAGCATTATGTCTTGAGGCTACACTGGGTTTAAGGCATTCCCAGATTTCAGGGACTGTCAGGAAGAACTGACAACCCAGCAAAGAAACACATCAGCAAGACTTGATCTAGTCTCTTCTGTTAATAACCTTGTCCATCACAGGCTGTGGGTTGTGATGGTGATGGAAGGAGACCACAGGAGCTACTGAGATAAAGGGAAGTGAAAGTGTCTGTGAAAGCATGAGGGTAAACTTCTGTAAGCCAGCCTGGTTTTCTTTTCTTTCTGCCACCCTGAGACCTTAAAGGGACACAGCTATGGGGAAGGTGGACTCTAGTAACCACCAACCACATCAGGCCCTCAGGCCCTCAGGCCCTCTGGCCTCCCTTGCCAGCTTCCAGCCCCTGCTCACCTCTGCCGCTGCAGGGAGGAGGTCCTCTCAGGGACATAGCTGGGTCCCCCATGGTGGCTGTCCCCGCTTCCCCCACTGCCTCCTCGGGCCCAGGGCAGAGGGCCGCCGGCTGCCGAGGAGCCCCCGAACTGCTGAAGCTTGGAGCTTAGTTCACTGATGATGCTGGCTTTTACTGTGGCCAAGGCTGAGGCCTGAGGCTGGGCCAGAGGCCCGGGCAGGGGTGGTGGCGGGGGGCCCGGGCCCTCTTCCCAGGGCAGCAACTTCCGAGGCAGGGAGGAGGCCGTGGGCAAGGGCACTGGTGGGACTTCTGGCTCTACAGCCACTGGACCCCCAGATACTCCTGCTGTCGAGGGTCCTGTACAAGCACTCAGGGCCAGTAGCCCATCAGTTCCAGCCCCTGTCACTGAGACAGTGGGGCTGGTGGGGGTGACAGGGTCTCGGAGTCCCCCACTGGGGCCAGGCCGCAGGCCTCCGCTGGCTCCCAAAGCCCGGCCCCGGAGCTTAGAGGGAGTCATGAGCTGTGGTGGGTATGGTGGGCCAGGAGTACCGCTCCCCCCAAAGGCCTGGCCATCCAGGTAGGCCACATAGGTGTCCAGAAGCTCTGGCCCACTTGCCACACCAGCCCCGCCACTACCACCGACCCCCGCACTGCCACCACCTTCAGCAGACAGGCTGCTTAGCGTGGATGCGCTGCTGATGGTCTCCAGGGGGTGGTCGCTGCTGCTCCGACTATCCACCTCCTCAATGCCAGAGTCTGTGCCAGGCGGAGGGTCTGGGCCAGGCTGTGGGGCAGGAGGCGGCGGCAGCGGTGCTGCGGGGGCTGGGGGGCCTGGCGGAGGAGGGTCTCCAGGAGCAGCAGGGGCCCCTTGTGTCAGCGTGGCCACCTCACTGTCATAAGATGTCAGGCTGGATGCGGTTGAGTCCAGGGTAGGAGGAGCGGTGGCCACAGCTGGAGGCGGCGCAGGGGGGAGAGGGGTGGCCGCAGTGGGGGGGTCGGGCAGCGGGTGGGGAGGCCCAGGCGTGAGTGGCGACTCAGGCTTTTCGAAGCTGTTGGAGAACTCCAAAGGAGGCGGCAGCGGTTCCACAAAGAGGAATTCGCCATCTTCCACGTCCACCGAGGGGGCGGGAGGCGGCAGGACTAGCAGGGGAAGCCCATTCTCTTCACTGCCCCTTGGGGAGGTCGGGGAGGGGGGCACAGACCGCCGCGGGCTGGGCGGCGGGACACCCGGCCCGTCCTCGGATGGGGGCCCCCTGCCGGTTGCCGCCGGGGCTCGGGGCTGGCAGTTCTCGAGAAACCGCACGTGTAGGGGCAGCCTCTCCGGCTCTTCAGGGGCTCCAGACCTCCAGGCCTTGCTCACTCCGGGGTGCGGGACTGGGGGCTCCGACCCCAGCTGCAGCAGGAGGGGCCCAACCCCGGGAGCTGTCGGGGGCAAGCGGTGCAGCAAGGAGCGGCGGGCAGCTGGTGGGCTGGCCGGCAGGGACTTCTCCTGGCTGCTTAACCCTGCCCGGTACCCCAGCTCACGGCGGGCGGGGTCCGGCGGGGAGGCCCCCCAGAGACGCAACACTGGCTCATGGTGGGCGTGGGGCGAGTGGTGGTGCGGGCTGGGCGGCGGGACCTCGTAGCGGGGCGATGGGGGCCTTGGAGGGGGCTGGGGTGCCCCACCGCCCTCCGAGGACTCCTTCAGCGCCCGCTCTCGGGCGGCCAGAGCCAGCCCCAGCGGGGAGGCTGGATCCAGGGCCTTGCCGGTCAGCGGATGGACCAGGGGTCGCGGGGGCAGAAAGCTGGTGAAGGCGCTGCTGCCCCCGCTGCCCCCGTAGGCTCGGCTGCCCGCTCCGTAGCCGCCGTAGCCCGCGCCACTGCCCGCGCCCGCAGACTCCAGCCGGAGATAGGGCTCGGCGGAGAACATGCCCTCATCGATGGATTTGGAGTGGCGTAGCCGGGGCCCCGGGGCTGCCCCTACGCCCAGCCCGCCGTCGCCTCCATCCTCGTCCCCTGCGTCAGTGGAGAGGAAGAGTGTGGACCGCCGGCGAGCTTCGTTCTGCCAGCCCCCTTCTCTCCGAGCCGCCCCTACCAGGGCTGCTCCGAACTGGCTGGTGAAATCGAGGGTGGCTGGCCCGCTGGGCGAGGCGGGGGTGGGCACGGGCGAGGGGGACGGTGGCACCGGGGACATGGCCGGGGCCGGGCTGGGCGAAGAGCCGCCGCCGCCGCCGCCTGCGGTTTCAGGCTGGCTGGGGGGCTCCGCCTCGGTGCTGCTGCCCTGGCTGCTTCGGCCACTGCTACTCGTGGACGGAGCCTTGATGATGATGGTGGGGATAGGGATGGAGTTCTTCTCCGAGGGCGCGGCCGCGGTGGGCGGCGGCTGCGGGGAGGCTGGGGACGTGGGCGAGGGCGCGGGCGGGAGGCCACTGCCCTTCTGGGGCTCGCCTTCGACTTTGGTCTGCTTGACCAGCGGGCCCTTGCGGCCGCGGCCCGAGCGGGCTGGTACATACATGGCCGCACTGGCCGCCCGCGGGGGCAGCTGGAAGTAGCGCAGAGCCGGGGCCTGGGAGGAACCGCCGCCCGCGCCCCCGCTGCCATGATGCGATGGGGACGGGATTCCAGAGGTCGGGCTGGGCCCGCCACCCCGCCAACCTCTAAGGCTAGGTTGGGGCCCTAGAGCCAATCGGGGTGGGGGGTCGTCGGGAGAGCCACCGGTCTCCATCTCTGGAGGATGTGGAGGGTGGGCGTGGTGATGGTGGGGCTGAGGGGGCGGGGCGTGGTGGTGGTGGTGGTGGGGCGGGTGGTGGTGGGCAGGGGGCAAGGGACCGCTGTGGTACAGGCTTTTCTCACGGCTCCCCACACGGGTGTCCCGGGTGTCTGGAGGGGCGGGCCCATCAAAAGATGAGGGGGAGGAGGCGGGGTGGGGGCCACCTGAGCTGGGGTTAAAGGGTCCTCCCCGAGGGGAGGGGGTGAGGCGGCCTGATGAGGAGGGGGCTGGAGGTGTGCTGTAGGGTGGCTCTGGTGGGGATGTGGTAGGTGGTGGGGGTATGTCCTCGGAGCCGGGCACAGACAGGCTGCGGCTGAACTTCATGGCTGGGGGTGCTAGGTAGGGTCTGTCATCTTCTGCTGCCCCTAAAGAGACACAGAGCATTGGGAGGGGCTTGGGGAAAGGGTCTCCCTGCTCTCTCTATCCCACAGAACATATAGCAGTAACAATAATGATGATGATGGCACCCAATGTATACAAGAGCTTCACATGGATTAGCCCAGCACTTTCCCAGCGGCTTCATACAGTGAACAGGTTGTGCACTGCACAACTGCAAACAGCATAAAAAGGAAAATCGGCGAAATTCGGTTGAACTTCCTCCCCATGCCATAAGGAGGCGCCTTTTCCCTAATTTATGAAAAGGCTCAGTGAATGCTAGCTGTGGTTCAGGGTGAGCAGGAATGGCTCAGCTGGGTAGGGATGTCATATTTATGTGCATAGTTAAATGTTTCTGCTCATGTTTGTGCAGGAAAGAATGGCAATGAGCAAGTCAAATCTGTGATTTTACAGAGATGTGCTTAGGATGCGGCTATTGTTAAAAGAGGGAGCTGATTTCTAGGAAAGATACTAGGTAAATGATGAGATGCAGGGAGACCTCACACATTCAAGGCTCACACTGGTGGACTGTGAACACAGGGAGCTGAGGAAAAGCTGGATCCAACTGGCAGAACAACTCCAGGTGGCTTGGGAGTTGTCTTTGCCTACTTCTCAACTGTCAGGGCTCATATGTTTGACCCCCTTCTCCCCTCTGACTATTCTCTCAGCCAGTGTCCAGCTGCATTCAATAGCTCTGCTGTTAACTCCCATGTCTGGGGGTCCGTCCTCTCCCCACCCCCAAGCTCCAGATGCCCCACAAGCATCTCAGACTCCAAAGGCTCCAGACCAGGTATCCTCAAAACTATGGCCCACAGGCCACATGCAGCCCGCCTAGGACATTTATCTGGCCCGCCAGGTGTTTTTGCTGCTGCTGCCTGTCTTGCTTAGCAGCCGACTTGTCCTGGGGCCCGCAGTCCGGCCCTTCAACGGTCTGAGGGACAGTGAACTGGCCCCCTGTTTAAAAAGTTTGAGGACCCCTGCTCCAGACCAAGCTCCTGATCTCCCCAGCTGACTCCTCCAGCTCACTGCAGCCAACAGCAGTTCCATCCTTCAAGCTGCTTGGACGGAAAACCTTAACCTTAGGGTGCACCTTGGTGGCCTTCTTTGTCACATCACTCATATCCAGTTCACCTGTTACTTCAAAACATATCCAGAATCCAACGTCTTCTCACCCCCTCCAGAGTCACCACCCTGGGCCAGCCAATATCATTTCCAACTGGACAGCAATAGCTGTCACCTCTTCTCTGGTCTCCCTCTCACTCCTCCCAATCTAGTCCCCAGATGGCAAGCAGAGGATTCTGTTAAAGTTAGCTCATGTCCTTCCTCTGCTCAGAGCCCTCCTGTGGCTCCCACCTCACTCAGAGTAGTTCAAGTCTTTGACATAGCCCATGAGAACCTGTCTCCTCTCTGCCCTCATGCCTGGTGCTCATTCAGCCTGGGCCACAAACCTCCCCACTCAGTAAGCATACTATGCTCACTCTGACTTCAGGACCTTTTTACAGGCTGTTCCTGCTGCTGGGAATGCCTTACCTCCCCCATCTCCAGATATTCCCATGACTCCTACTTAATCCCCAAGTTTTAGCTCAAACCTGCCGGCTCCCAGCACTCTTGATCTCTTACTTTCTTCTCCCCATAGTGCTTATCCCTGTTAATATACTATATGATTTTCTTGCTTATCATCCTTAGCATCTATTGTCTGTCTTTATGTGCTAGGGGCTAAGCTCTAAGAGGACAGGACCCTTTAGTCTGTTTTATCCACTGACATAGCCCCAGCAGCCTAAAACAATTCCTGGCACATGGGAGGTGTTCAACAAACCTTTGTAGAATGAATGAGTGGATGGAAAACCAGTATAAGAGAGAAAAAAAAAAACTGGGTGGTCCAGGCAGGGGCAATAATGTCCTCATTTTCTAGATGCAGAGCCTGCCCAGAGAAGTGAAGCCACCTGTCCCAGGTCACACACACAGTTGGGGGAAGAAAAAGAGCCAGAATTCATACTTGTATTTGCCCAGCTCGAAAACCTGAATTCTTTCTTTCTTTCTTTTTTTTTGAGACAGTCTCACTTTGTTCACTGGGTAGAGTGCTGTGCTGTCACAGCTCACAGCAACCTCAGACTCCTGGGCTCAAGTGATTCTCTTGCCTCAGCCTCCAGAGTAGCTGGGACTACAGGCACCCACCACAGCACTGGGTTATTTTTAGGGAGGGCGGTCTCATGAACTCAAGAGCTCAGGT
>CAUYQV010020364.1:0-45493 GCA_963574575.1 Galagoides demidoff | reverse complement strand
CCAGCAATAACCACATGAAAATAACGGGCGTTGCTCTCATCTGGTTCTGCTTTAATGCCAGGAACTGGTTCCGCCAGCAAACGCTGGGTTCCCTTGATAATCCTGCAGGACAGCCCGGCCATCTTGTCAGATCCCGAGTTCAGCCTCTGATCTCGTCTCAAGGAAAGGAAAGATTTCAAGGAAAACTTGAAGACCTGCTCAGTTCCAGAGAGGAGACAGGAATTTCATCTTTTCATATGACATTTCTTCTTCCTCACTGGTCCTCTCTCCAGATAAATCATATTTTACTGCACAAACATAATACAATGTAGACAAATCAAGTATGAGCCTCTCTATATAGGTGGATTGATAGATAAGTAGATAGACACTAATAGGAAGTGATTTCAAATTCCTATCCATTGAATTCTAGACCATCCCTAGTTTTTCTCTATTTCAGAGTGATTTTTAAATAAAAGCATTTTGGTAAAGGAACACAAGTTCTCATTGCTAATAAAAAGAAAGATAAAGCCATTCACTCAGGACACCCAAATCATTTGTAAAAACTTGGCTTTTGGAGCAAGATTTGGGAGGGGAGAAAAATATCAAATCCACAGGAAGTTTAATGCTATTTCTATCATCATTGCTTATTTGTGCTGTGGTTTGGGGGTGACTCATGTAAATGCTTTCTATGTAAGCGACCCATAAAATTAAGTTTTGGGGAAATGTGATATTCTTTAAAGACAAAGAGTCATTAAAGAAATTACAATCAGTAAAAAAATGTGTTCAGTTTCTTTACAAAATATCCAAAATTTCTGGCTTGGTTCTACTGTGTATTTCTCACCACCAGGTCTCTTTGAATTTTGTCTCATAAACGTAGATTTAAAATCAACCAACATGGCAGGGCGTGGTGACTCACGCCTGTAATTCGAGCACTCTGGGAGGCTGAGACAGGAGGATTGCTTGAAGTTAGGAGTTCAAGACCAGCCCAAGCACGAGTGAGACCCTGTCTCTATAAAAAATAGAAAAATTAGCCAGGTGTGGTGGTGAGCAACTATAATCGCAGAGAGCTAAGGTAGGGGGAGTGCTTAAGCCAGGAGTTTAAGGCTAAGCTGAGGCCATGGAACTCTAGCCCAGATAACAGAGTGAGACTCTGTCTCAAAAAATAAATAAATAGGGCGGTGCCTGTGGCTCTCAAAAAATAAATAGGGCGGTGCCTGTGGCTCAAAGGAGTAGGGCGCTGGCCCCATGTGCCGGAGGTGGCGGGTTCAAACCCAACCCCCAGCCAAAAACTGCAAATAAAAAAATAAATAAATAAATAAGATGGAATAAAATATAAAATAAAATGAGAAAATGCTAAAAATAAGATTAGGACTTTATGTCAATGTAAATATGCTAATGTGAGACTGAGAAGCAGCAACGCTGGAGGATCAGAGAGTCTGCTCGTGCCCTGAGAGTAACCAGGCAGTTGCCACGGAATCTGCCTGAACCCCACTATTTTCACCTTCTGTTAAATGAAGATAATAACTATATCGCAGCTAATGACACTGAGAATTTAGAGGTATCAAATTGGTCATCTTTGTAGTTGTTAAAAAGCACGAAGTCTCCTTTGAAAAGTTGTTACAAGGGCTAAAAGAAAAAGCTAAAGGATTACAAAAGGTATATAATCCAGTGCTAAACATTTTCTTAGCATTTAGAAGCAGGAGACTTGACTTAGGGCGGATAGAGTAAGGAAAGGCATAATAAAAGATGTTTAATTTGGTCTGAGCCTTGAAAACTAGGTCCAAAGGTAGTTTCATTAAATTACTTAATATTCTTAATATGTAAAGAGCTCTTAAAGATCAACAAGACAATCACAGTAACAACAAAAAAAGCAAAGGATATATAACAAGATAATTTATAAGAGAGAAACATATCAAGGAACATGTTCAAATATTCAACCTAATGAAAGAACTTCAAATAATAACAAGCTTCCCTCCCTCCACCCCATCTGGTTGGTGGAAATTTTTAAAAGAATATTAATAACCAACAGCAAGAAGATTACTTTTGTATCTTGTTCATGGGAAGGTAAATGTATACAACCATTTTGAGAGACAATATAGCAGTATGTATCATAAAACATTAAAAATGTTGTTTAATTGTAAAGTAATCATAGATATCCACAAAGATGTGATATATTTGTACCACATGGAGCTACTTACAGCAAAAAAATAGAGTTACAAGATGCCCAGCTACAGGAAATTGGTTTAATCAATTATTATGTATTTTTGTACCATTAAGAATGTTTTCAGAGAATTTTTAATGGTATAAGAAAATGTATCTGCCATAAAAAGTGATTAAAAAGCTAGATTCAAATGGCATACAATAAGATTTAATTTTTTTAAATGTACCTATACATATATATCATATACATAGATTACATATATTGTACTAAGAAAATGAACCTAGCAATGGGACTATAGATGATTTTATTTTATAATTTTTCTATATTTTCTACATTTTTCATGTAAATAATAAATACTATTTTCCTTTGTACATATTGTTGCTTTCCACTTATTTTTATTTATTTTTATTTTTTATTTTTATTTTTTGAGACGGATCCTCAAGCTATCCCTCTGGGTAGAGTGCCATGGCATCACAGCTCATAGCAAACTCCAACTCCTGGGCTCAAGCGAGTAGCTGGGACCACAGGCACCCGCCACAACGCCTGGCCATTTTTTGGTTGCAGCCATCATTGTTGTTTGGCGGGCCCGGGCTGGGGATTCAAACCCGCCACCTTGGGTGTACTTGGCTGGCGCCTTAGCTGATTGAGCCACAGGAGCCGAGCCTCCACTTATTTTTAATCTAATAAAGAACTGCTGCTCTTTGGGTGGTGGGCTAGTTGGTGGCAGCCATGTGTTCCTTAGTGTCTTGGTCGCCTCAGTTGCGGAGCCTGAGCAAGGGGAGTTGGCAGGCCCTGCGCCGACTTTGCACAGCGGTGGGTGTACAGGTACCTCGGAGCCGCCTGGGGGAAGCACAGCAGACCTCAGCTGAGCTGGTTGCCACTGCTGTTTTAGCTGGCCGGGGCCGAGTTCGAATCCACCACCCTGGGTATATGGGGCCGGTGCCCTACCCACTGTGGCACAGGCGCCGCCCTTTTCCCAAGCTTCTGATCCTCACAGTACTATGATGGAGTTTTAAGACGTCCATCAGTGTGTTATCCTTGAATAAAGAAGGAAAGTTCTGGAAGCCCGGCCAGGGGCAGTGCTCCTTCACAGATACTGCACTAACCTGATGGCCACAGGCTTAAAGTTTGGATTCCACTCCCATGGGGACTTGGCTATGGTGGTTAGATGATGGTTTCTACTACTGACCTTCAGGCTGTGACCAGTGGAGAGCCATACCCTTTCTCCCTGGTTGCTGTGGATTTTGCCGTCACAAAGGATGTCTTCTAGCTGGTGTTGAGCAGATTCTAAGAACTTCTTTCCTGTATTAACTTGTGTGAGCAGCTGTAGTCATTGGAGAAAAAAACTCACCTAGAAATTTGGGGGCCTTATGGGACAAGTAGATAGATACCTTTAACTTTATCTTGTACAACTGTCTGGTTTTATCTGAAGAATTACAATAAAATAATTGAAAGCAAAAAAAAAAAAAAAGAACTGCTAATGCTGTTGCTTTGATTTGTAGAGAATCGGTCCGTTCTCTAGAATGTCTTCATCTTTGTTGCTGTTGTCCCATTTGGCCAACAATTTATTCTTGCCACTCTTGGACCTTGCCCAAATGCCACATTTCCCCTTGAGATAGGAGGTATATATCCTCTTGTTGAATCAATGTTTCAACTTGAAATGGCAAGGTGTTGAATCATCTTTCTGCAATGTTTTATCTTCCTTTTTTCTCTGAATTACCTATTTTGCAGCTCACGGCATAATTTGCAGATCTCTCAAATCCTTTTGGTAACTACAGCAGAGGCAGTCAAGAATGGCACTTATGGGCTGGGAGTGGTGGCTAGTCCCAGCACTTGGGAGGCCAAGGCAGGAGGATTACTTGAGGCCAAGTCCTGGAGATCAGCTTGAACAACTTGTCTCTACAAAAAAATAATAATAAAAAAAATAGCTGAGCATTATGTGAGTATTTATAGTCCTAGGTACCCAAGAGGCTAAGGCAGAGAATTGCTTGAGGCCAGGAGTTGGGGGATGCAGTGAGGTATGATCGTATGACCGCACTCCAACCTGGGTGACAGTAAAACTTTGTCTCTTAAAAAAATAATACTTTTTAAAAAATGGCTCTTAATTAAGAGCATGGATTTGACTCTTATTGACTGAGTTCTGTGAAACTTTGAACAAGGCTCTTAGCCTGTAGCAAATAGCATTTGAGAGTGGTGGGAAATAAAAGATATGTAATCAATATTTATTAACTGACTAAAATAAATGGTCCAATAACAGATCAGGAGAAAACTGAGGCCATAATACTTCCCTACATATACCAGTTCCTATAACGTGTGCCTCCCACTCTTTTTTCTAGAGACAGGGCATTTATTGCTCATCACCCAAGCTAGTGTGCACTTGGTGCAATCATAGATCACTAAAACCTCCAATTCCTAGGCCCAAATGATTCTCCTGCCTCAACCTCCTAGTAGCTAGGCCCAGCTCATTTATTCAACTTTTCTTTAGAGACAGGTTACAGGGGTGTGTGTTTTGTTTTTGTTTTGTTGTTGTTGCAGTTTTTGGCCAGGGCTGGGTTTGAATCCGCAACCTCTGGCATATGGGGCCGGTGCCCTACTGCTTGAGCCACAGGCGCTACCCTATGGGAGTGTGTTTTATTACATTGTGGAGGCTGGTCTTGAACTCCTGCTCTCCAACTATCCTCCTATCTTGGCTTCCCCAAAGCTGAAATTACAGGCATAAGCCACACCATACCTGGCAGACCTCTGGAATAGACAGGCAGCAGGATAAGGTAGAGCAGTTAGGCAACCTGTGGATCTCAACCTGTGGATCACAATCCCTTGTAACAATGAAAAATACATCGCAGCATTAGGAAGGTTGAGAACCACTGGGCTAGGACCTTGGCTCAGCTTGTAATCCCAGCTACTCCAGAGGCTGAGGCAGAAGGACCCCTTGAACCCAGAAGTTCAAGGCTACTGTTAACTGTGATTTATGATCATGCCATATGATTGTGCCACTGCACTGTAGCCTTAGAGACAGGGTGAGACCCCCCCGCAAACCACAGATCAAATAACAACAAGAAATGAAATGGGCAGACTTGAATAAGAATTTCAGCCCCCACAAAGTAGTTGCTGTCCTTTTATGCAAGAAACTTAAACTAGGCTGGCACGGTGGCTCACACCTGTAATCCTAGCACTATGGGAGGCTAAGGAGGGTGGATCTCTTGAACTCATGAGTTCAAGACCAGCCTGAGCAAGAATGAGACCACATCTTTACTAAAAATGGAAAACTGAAGCAAGGGGATCACTTGAGCCCAAGAGTTTGAGTTTGCTGTGACCTATGATGCCGTGGCACTCTACCAAGGGTGACAAAGTGAGACTTTGTCTCAAAACAAAACAAACAAAAAGACAAACTTTCCAAAACTTATTTTACTCATCTGTAAAAATGGAGATCATAATAGCCACTTAGAGAGATCTTGTGACGATGACCTGCAATATAAATATTTTCCTACTTGTACCCCAAACTCTTGTTTCTCCCTGCCCAAAGACAATGAAGTCTGTCTTTCCAGGCACTTGGTCCCTAACTCTAAAATTAAGGTCACTTGGAAATGACAGTTCCTTGTAGTTCCTGCAGTATCTTTCACTGGGCTTGTTAACCCAATCTCCCTCTGAGCAGCAAATTTACAGTGATTGATGCTGCATACAAATGGTTTTCCCCACTACTCATCCATTTTCAAACTTTTTCCCCCCTGCTGTTCCACTTAAGTCCAATTGACCGTTGAACAACAGGGGTTTGAACTGTGTATACCACTTATTTAATAATTTTTTTCAGCCAAATGCTGATGAAAAGAAATACAGTATTAGCAGGATGTTAAACCTACGTATGGGACAGAGCTGACTTTTCCTATCTGTGGGTTCTGCAGAATCTCTGTGGGACTTGATATGAGCAGATTTGGTATTAGGGGAGGTCCTGGAACCAATCCCCTGTGAATACCGAGAGAAGATTGTTTTTCTCTCTTGCTTTCTTTTTGATCTTACTGGTAATCTACAGAATCAGTTTCTATTAAACACCAGACCTCCTTCTCTGTCAAAGTGTCTCTCTTTCTCTTTATAGTTCTGGGAAAACTAAACAAATTCACTCTTTTGAGGGAAGTGATAATTTGATAAGTGCTCGTAACTTTAACATAAATGTGGTAATATTTCGTCTTTTACTTATATATTTCTAAAAAAAAAAAAAAGAATAAAACCCGAATAAAGTCTCTTTCATCATACTTGCCATAGGTGGTTATGGATTACTTCAGAAATAAACCCAGTGCCCTATGAGAGTAATTTAGAGTCCACTCTATGTGACATATACCATCTTAGTTTTTGAATCCACAAGGGATCTGGTTGGGGAGACGATTATAAGCAAAGTAGATCCTTGCAGTGAAATAAAAGTGAGAAAGAAATGAGTGGCCTCGAATCCTAAAAGTCTTCCAAGCAAGAAGCCAGGGTGGGAGATATGTAATTCAGAAAAAGGTTCAACTTCTTTTGAACCTTTATATCCTCTAATCCTTAAAACAGGTTTGCTCTCTTGTTCAAATTCACTAAAGCTCCAAAGCAGCTGGGTAAAATCTGTAATAATATAGAGTTACTGTTAACATGTTTAAATGGAGATCAAATCTTAATCTTTTTTTTTTCTGGCCTTTTCTATTTATTTGCTTCAAAGGGTTTCAGAGGCAGTGATGTGAATTATTCTGCATGTGCTGGATAGATTTTAGGCTTTCTAGGAGGCAAGATGCCTGCTGACTTTGTGAGTATGAAAAGACTGCTCTGACGAGGGTTTTCAGATTTAGTTAGTCTGAAAATAGTGACTCTGTGGGTCATTATTTCCACAAAGGCAAAAGACTTGTCTAATTGGACTAGGTGGGTCGTGCAACAGGTGCTTTGTACCAGGTCTTCTCATTAAGAAAAACAGAGAAAATGTTGAGAAATATTACTCCAGCTTGTAAGCAAGGGTCACCAATTGAATTTCAAGTTACCCAGTTTTGAGGGAGTGTTAGTGTTTTAGTGTTAGAAGTTAAAGTTCAGGTATCCCCATAGTCTATAATTTTGTTCCTTTTCGACCTTGGCTTAACTAAAATTTGTCACCGATTGTATTACTATTTAAAAAACATTTTCTCTTCCTTAAAACTTCTGGAAAAAACATCAAAATGACACAAGTTTTCCTTCAAGAGCCACCTTAAAGTGATTTATGTAAAGCGTGTATTACTCATAATTCAGTGAAAAATCAAATATTTAAATTTGATATCCTATTTTTTCCACAAAAATGTGGCACAGATTTATTTAGTGGAAGAGTAAAAAAATACTTTTAGATTCTCTCAGTGACCCTTTTCACCATTCAAAAGAGAGCCTTACATTTTATATGTTGTCATTTTTATGAGACAAATTGAATGTCTTTAAAAATATATGTGCTTTAAGATTTCGTGACATATTCATATGAATGAGATTTGCCTTCTTCCCTCTTTTTGTCTTATTGACAGAAAAGAAATATCATTCAGCTTCTCAGTTTTGTATCTGGCTCTAGAACATTGTTGAGTAGATTATGAATATAGTTATTCTTGTGTGTAAGAAAACTATGCCTTGTTTTAAAAGAAAACAAATGAGTAAGGGGATGCTTAACTCCGGTTGGAAAATTTGTCTTCACTTACGGAGTAATTTGTACCAGAGTTCATTGAAACGGAGCCATCTTTGTGCATTTGAAATATGACTTGGTATAAAAAGAAATGGGAAAGTCCCCACTTGGGGAGTGAGTCCCCTGTGTGGCAGCTCCTTCCTACCCTCCAACAGGAATGTGTACTTATTAATGTCTTAAATTTTATTTCATTAGCCGAATTATCCAGATAGAGTTTTTCAAAGATATACTTTCACTTGAACTAACCAAAACCGGAGAGAGAGTGTTACTTGTAGAACACTGGGACTGGAAAGGAACTTAGAAACACTTGGATCAGGCTGTGTGTACGTTTGCTTTTTAATGTTGAGCTTGCAGTTAGAATGCAGAGAAGTTGGTCAGCATTATCATCACTCTTATTGGGGGTTTATTTTGCTCTCATTTCCAAAGCGTGTGTATGTATGTGCACATGCATATTCGGTTTCAGAAGTTGGCTAAAATTTCCCAGCGTAAAAATGATCAAGGGGGTATTTTTCTCCCACCTTCATTCAGCAAATAGCAAATGAAAAGGAAGGGATCGTAGTCTTTACATGTGCTTTTAATTTTAAAAATACATGACATTTGATCCAAATAGTTGTCATAACGTAAAATGTGATTTGGCTTGTTACTACTTCTGCCCCCCCAAATCAGGCAGCCGCCCCCTTCACGTTGCTATTTCTTTTAGACTTCCAAATCTGAGACATCTTTTAAAAATATCCCCAGTCCTTGTCACTGTCCTGAAGATAAACACACCCCACATCACACACACTAAAAAAAAAAAGTGGGGGGGGGTCTGCGAAGGAAAGAGGAGGCATTTTATAAACAGAATTTAAGAAGAAAAATAAGAAATCGAAGAATTTTGCCAAGGACAGTGGCAAAGTATCTGCTGTGTTGTCTCTGACCCGCAATAAAATTCTGTTCAGAAATGGTGAAAAGGCTAACGAAGCAGACAGGTCAAACAGGACCAGGCAGAAACGTGGACGAAAGGGGCTTATTCATGGTTTCCTGGACGTTGGGCAGCGAGCGGCAGAGGCGGCTTTGGAAACGGCCAGAGGCCGCCCCTGTACGCGGCTCAGCGCAGAAAGCGCCCGGCCGCTCCCTCCGGACCTTTTGAACTCTGGCCGCCCGACAAAAACACCCTTTTGAAAAGATGGTATTCACTAGGCTGTCAGAATTAAGGCTAATGAAACCGTGTTGAGCTCAGAACTGCGTCTCTGGTTTTAGTCCTGACGCTTTGGATTAATACCAGGCGCTAATTTCAAACATTCAAGGCGGCTCTTGGGGGGAAATAATGAAGATGAGAACGTCAGACTTATTCAACAAACATTCGTGGAGGTGGTGTTTTAATGCTGGAAGAGCCGAGGTTGCGTTTCTTGCCAGGAGCACGCCTAGCATTTAATGACGTGCAAAGGGAGTAATCTGAAGGCAGGCAAAGGCCCAGAGGACGCTCTGCCTTTTGTCCAAGTCCTCTTGCGAGCTGCGGAGTTGACAGGGAGAAGCGCTTTGCGCCCAGAGGTGTTGTGGAGGGGCCAGGAGGGAGCTCCCTGCTCCGGGAGTGGCCCGGAGTCTGTGCCCATAGGGAGGCAGCGTGGAGGGAGTTGGAATCTGGGTCCCAGCAATCATGGTGAACACACCCTTAACCATCTGAGGTTCTCCGCGAAGGGCGCTTCCATGAACCTCGGAGTGAAGTTTGCGCTGCAATTGTTTTTTCTTCTTTTGAGTGAACTGTGAAAATAAAGGACTTCCTCGGGCCTCCTGGCCTGCGGGCGCTGATGCGTTTCAGACCCGTGCTGTGGCTGGGAAATCATCCGTCCAAATCGAGCTCTCACCCCAGATTCCCCAGTTTTGAGCAGTAAAGGGGCCCCAGGGCGTGATCATACTCGTGGCGTTGGGCGCGTGGGTGGACCTGGCAGAGCCGGGGTCCGCAGGGACGCGGGCACTCCCTGTCCCCCCGCGAGCCCCACCACGGGGCTGCTGCCTTTGCGGCCAGCCGCTTGCTTCGGGTCGGCCGCCCTTCTTATTTCATTCAGCACAAAAGGTTTGAGGTGCATTGCTTTCTTTGGCGTAAAGCCCTCGCCGGGTCAGAGTGAAATCTCCGCTTTTTTCAGGAGCATTGCAACACAAAAGGTTTAAGGGGGGAAATTGTTAAAAGGAAGCCCTTTTCTCTCTAGGCTGAATGCAGTGGGGAGATTAAAACTTTCATTTGAGATTTTGTTGTATTCATGGTGGTGGGGCCGTGAATAGGGCCCAGGCAAAGCCCCCGCGCTGGTGTGTGCCCCTTTTATCTTCCGCACATCTTCAGACACAGGTCGTTTTGCACTTGAAAGCGGGGAAAAGAGGGGAATGTGGGATTTTGACAGCTGATATTGGCCTCTGAACTCTTGATGGGGATTTTCTAATTAACCCCAAGTACCCATCAGGTGCCCAACAAGGAATGATTTGTGTCAGAGAGGGCAAAAAGTTTCCCATTTTGATCAAATGGTCAGAGAGGGTTTGGAAGGTCCAGAGTAAGGAAATTTAGAGACTTCAGCATAGAATCTGAAAAGCCAAGTGCTGCAGATTGGGTTAGGAGAAGTGTGGAGATGGACACGAGTACCAGGGACTGTTAAGTACTATCTTGGCATTAACAGCATCCAAACTCTTGGGGAAAGGAAAAGAGAAAATGACTCCTTGGGTGTGTTTTTGGAAGCTGAGATTGGCTAAGAAACGTGGGTGGAGAGCTCTCTTAGTTATTCTGTTATGTCTAAACTGGAGGTTCCTATTTGTTGTAATTGTAGTTCATGCTTAAGACTCTTGGTCAATACCCTAACACGCCACACATGTGCTGAAATAAACTCTGCGTGGTTTTAGGAAAAGCACCTCCAGTGTATGAGACAGTTGCAACCGCATAACAGCTCTTGTCAAATAGAACAGCCGATTCATTTTCTCAAAGGCAAAACCATGTGGGTTGTTTTGGATCAAGCCCTAAGAAGAAATAATACAGTTCAGGCGATGAGCTGCCAAATTCCAAGTCCCCTAGGCCTTCAGATTCAGTGACTGGGACAAGAGGTTTGAAAAGGGCCCTAGGCAGGTGATTCTGGTTGACTAGGACAAGCGCTAGAGCAGTGTTTCCCAGGCTTCTCTGATGACCAGACTACAACTGCTTGTTTAAAAAACCAAAAAATAAAGTTTTTTCTTTTTTTTTTTTTCTACTGGTAGGATCGATCAGATAAAAACAACAACCTTGAGCATCCATCTTCATTCTGAAGCAAAACTCTAGTGGGTAAGTTGTGAAAATGTATATTTTTAACAGGCTTCTCAGACGGCTACTAAGACTCAGCGATCTCTTAATCTTTCTCCTGTGTCCCTGGCTAGCTGCTTCTCAGTCTGTTTTTGTTTTGTTTTGTTTTGTTATTTTGAGACAGAGCCTCAAGCTATCCCCCTGGGTAGAGTATTGTAGCATCAAAGCTCACAGCAGCCTCCAACTCCTGGGCTCAAGTGAGTCTCCTGCCTCAGCTTCCCAAGTAGCTGGGACCACTGGTGCCCGCCACAATGCCCAGCTATTTTTTTTTGGTTGCAGCCATCATTGTTGTTTGGCAGGCCGGGCTGGATTCAAACCCACCACCTTAGGTGAATGTGGCTGGTGCCTTAGCCACTTGAGCCATAGGTGCTGAGCCTCTCAGTCTGTTTTTGCAGATTCATTTGTTTAACATTTTAAAATTTGTTTGTAACTGGCAAGCAATCACATAAATTTATGGGGTACAATATGATGTTTGGATCTCTGTGTACATTATAGACAGAATCATACAAGCTGATTAATGGATACTTTCCATCTGCCTGACCTCTCAACATTGGGAGAACATCATGGGTCATATTTACTTTTTAAGCTCAGCTTCCTTGGTGTGTTTATCAAGACTTGTGAGTTTCTACTAGACATCCAAGGTTATGTCTAGCTCAGATGTCCCCCTGCATCTATACTCTCTCTGTATCTAATCACCTGCTTCATATCACTACTTGGCCTTGACTCTGGTCTGGAATCCAGAGCAGTGATTTTTAGCTGGTGTGCCGTGGAAGTTTTGAAAGATTATTAATTTAAAGATTATTAATGAAATTGTTTTTGAAAGAACTTCAAAACACAATAAGTATGTTCCTTTTTAAAACTTTTTTTATCAATATAATTTAAGGTGCTGCAGAAGTTTAACTATAGGTTCAAGTGTGCTGTGAGACAAAAAAGGTTGAAAAATATTGCTCTACAGTATTCTGTCCCCAGGCACCATAGAGAAGGCCTGCATGCCTAGAGCAGGGTGTGCTATGGAAGAACTTCAAAACACACTAAGTATGTTCCTTTTTTAAACTTTTTTTTATCAATATAATTTAAGGTGCTGCAGAAATTTAACTATAGGTTCAAGTGTGCTGTGAGACAAAAAAGGTTGAAAAATATTGCTCTACAGTATTCTGTCCCCAGGCACCAGAGAGAAGGCCTGCATGCCTGGAGCAGGGTGTGCTATGGAAGAGCACCAGGAGGTACCATTGGAGAGGAAGGCAAGGCCAGGTCATGTAGAACTGTGTAGACCATGGGAAGGTGCCTAGGTTTTATTTGAAGGGCCTTTGGAAGGGTTTTAGAGGTATAGGGAGTTAGGGAGACATTACATGTTCTAATTCAAGTTTTAAAAGGTCATTCTTGACTGCTGTGGGGAGAAGCAATTATAAAAGGCCAAGAAAAGCTGGAGCTGTGAGACCAGTTAGGAGTCTTTTCCAATAGCCTACACAAGAGATAATGGTGGCTTGGTCCAGGTGGGAGGCATTGGCAGTGGAAAGGAATGGGCAGAGAGGGCATAATTGTGAAAGGTAGCCACAACTGGTCTACTGAAGGATGGGATTTAGAACACTTCAACATAACGATGAAGCTTTAATGTGCAGAGAATCTGCTTGCCTAGCCCTAGCTTGTTTGTTACAGTAGGTCATCTGATATAGGTGAGGAGAGAGGGTAGAAGCCACCCCTACCCCCACCAAGCTGCACCTGCTGGTCTCTAGCACCTGCCTCCTTGACCTTTAGCACCTGCTTCATTGGCCTGTGCTTTGTGCTCCTGGGTGCCTGCAGCTCCTCCAGGACCACTGGGTATGCTGCAGCTGACTGTGGATGGAGAGATCCAGGTGGCAGAAAACCTCTTTGGCCACTCTCAACTCGCTGGGAAGATTAGGGAAGGTCAGAGATTGCTCATTTTTTGTTGCCTTTGGAGATCATAAGATTTCTAGGCATGACCTGAGGCCCTGCTCAGGGGGCTGCTTCCTTAGGATGCTTGGTTAGGCTGCACAGGGCCAAAGGCAAATGTCCCAGGGCCTCTGGCATACCCACGTTCAAGTGACACCCTTACAGCCTAACATTTCATGGTACATGTGAGAGCCATGGCACGTTCAGTAAGGTGCTTTAACTCAACCAGTTGTAGTCAGTAAACAGAACTGTTATGTACCTGTTTACCAACTTGTGTCTTCCTAAAATTCATGTGTTAAAGCCCCAACTCCTAGTGTGCTGCATGTGGAGAAAGGGCCTTTAAGGAGATAATTAGGTTAAATGAGCTTGTAAGGGTGGAACCCTGACCTGATGTGACTGGTGTTCTTATGAGAGAGATACCAGGGATATAAGCACACAGAGAAAAGACTAGGTGAGGGCACAGCACAGAGGCAGCCCTCTATGAGCCCAGGAGAAAGACTTCAAGAGAAACCAAACCTGCCAGCATTTTGATCTTGGACTTACAACCCCTAGAACTATGAAGAAATAAATTTCTTTTGGTTAAGCCACTTGGTCTGGGGCATTTCATTATTCATCCTGCCTTAGCAGACTAATACAAAAACTGAGCCAAATGAGTGATTTTTATCTTGGTTCCTGATTGCGAACACTGAGGAGCTCTGGAAAAATGCCTGGGTTCCACCCTCAGAAATTCTGATTTTATTGGGAAGGTTACATAGCTTTGTTATCAAGACTTTATAAAAGTTCTATACTTGAGTCTAATGTCTAGGCAACGCAAGAACCACTGGGGTAAAAGTTTGAAGGAGACATATCTAATTCTATCTGAAAAAAAACCTTTGTTTTGGGTCTGTTTGGTGAAGTGGTGAGACTCTCATTCTTGAGTTTTTATTTTTTTTAGAGACAGAGTTTCATTTTGTCGCCCTCGGTAGAGTGCTGTGATGTCACAGCTCCCGGCAACCTCCAGCTCTTGAGCTTAGTTGATTCTCTTGCCTCAGCCTCCCAAGTAGCTGGGACCATAGGCGCCCACCACAACACCTGGCTATTTTTTGTTGCCATTTGGCTGGGTGCAGGTTTGAACCTGCCACCCTTGGTACATGAGGCTGGCGCCCTACTCACTGAGCCACAGGCGCTGCCCTCTTGAGAGTATTTAAGCAGAGACTGGACATAGTGTAAGGGCTTTTGGGGAGAGGTTGGACCAGGTGACTAGAATGACATTCCTACTGGCAAATGGAACATCCACATTGCCACTCCCCCGTCCATCCTCACTTCCACCTGCCCCCACTCAGTGTGGATGGTCTACTTGGTCATCCTGTGGGGTTTCTGGTCCCTACCCATTCTTCTCTCAGTTGCCTTCCTTGGCTGTGTTTCTCTGTGGCCTGCCAGGTCCTCCCCATTGAGAGAAGAGGCTAAACTCGATGTATCCTAAGGTCTTTTCCACATCTCAGATCTCTTAATTTTAACCCAATAAAATATAGCTTCCTGATTGTAACAGGAGAGGAGAATTAAGCTGGCAACTTCAAGCCATATCAAGTTTCTCTCCAAGAGAAAGGCAGATTTAGCCAATGAGCTATGCTTATTTCTGCACAAATTAAATTAATGGAAAATGCAGGGTCACCTGGGGGTGGCCCTGACAGATAAATGCTTTCTTAGAATGATTGCTTGGGAAAGCTGAAATGTGTCCTGGGCACACCTGTCAACCTTTTTTTTTTTTTTGTAGTTTTTCACCACTATTGCTTTTTATTCTATAAGTGAACACAGAAGAGAGAGGTAGGGAGATGTTTATACACCTTCTAACCATTGTGGACTCTTGGCACAGGGGGTTTTAGAGGCGGTTCTGTTGTGAACCCTCAGAGCCTCTCCTGCAATTTGCCTTCCTGTATGTTTTGTCCCCCCTTGCATGGACTCAGCCTGCTCTTGTGACTTTGGGTCCTGCCTTCAACTCTCCCCTTTGGGAGTCTCCGTAAGTGCAGTTGCAGAATAGGGCACATCGTGCTCTGTTGCACCTTTTATGCCACACTGAAAACAGCCACACGCTTTGGCACTAGACACACGACAGATAATGGGCAGAAGTAGCAGAAGTGGCCAACTTGAAAACAGTAAATGATTTTAAGTTTTATAGAATTTTAGAATCAGAGACTCTGTTAGGTGGAGAAGCGATAGCCTTCTGATTTCAAGATTGTTCTTTTCTGAGCACCACTGTAATCACCTCCTAATGGGCCTCTTAGCTTTTGCTCTTGCTGGCTCCTACTTAGGTGTCCACATTGTGGCATCATCTTTTTAAAAACCTACATTTTTACTGAAGTGTAATATGTGTAAGAAGTACACATATGATAGGTGTACAACTTGAAGCATTTTCACGAACTGACCCAACCATGTAACCAGCAGCCAGATCAAGAAACAGAATGTCACCTGTCCCCAGGAGCCCCTTTCGTGGGCTGGAGCAGTCATTGAGCTCCCAACTAAGGTTAACCACCAATTAGAAAATGTTCTCATTTGATATGAACTCCTTTGTGTCTCAGCCAGCACTATCTTTTCAGAAGGTAAATCTGATCACATTATTCTCCTGTTTCAAATCTTTCTGTGGCTTTCCATTACTCAGAAGGTAAAGACCAAATTCCTTAGCATGGCCTACGAGACTGGGAATGAGCTGCTCCCACCGGCAAGGTGCTGCCCTCACCAACCCTTTCCCTGCTTCTCTTTCTCTGATTCAGTCCCTTGTTCTGTCAAATGCCCACACCTGCTTGAATTTTATGGTCACCAGGTCCTTCCACCTAGAGTCCTCTTCCCACCCCCGTGTCTTTCCCCTGGGCTAACCCCTACGCTTCCTTTGGGTCTCAGCTCACCTAGATCTGCCTTCAGGAAACTGATCCAAATCAGATCAGCTTCCTCTTGTTTGTTCCCTCAGCACTTTTCCTTTCCAACCCTTATCAGGGGGTGCATTTGTATAATTAGTTGGTAAATGTCATTTTCCCTGGCCGGCCTATAACTTCAGTGAAGCGTGGCAGTGACTGAATGAGCTCCCTGGGACAAAGATGGGGAAGGCCATATAAGTGACATGAGGGCGTCCCAAAGACAGACACTGCTGACTTTTGGATTTGCTTGGGCCAACTGAGGATAGCTGTTTTTGCTCTATTATTTGGGGAGGGATTTGCATTACTCTAACTTTTTTTATTACAGAAGTAATTGTCCCTATAGAAAAGTTCAACCAGTATAGAAATACAAAAGTAAAACTTACTTTCTACTCTAATTCTAAATCTCTACCTGCTCCTGACATGGCCACTACCGAGGATATGGTATGCATTTACCAGACCTTTTTCTGTGCATTTACAACATGTACAGATTTGGGGGTTGTTACTGTATTCTGGGTATTCTGCAGCTATTATTTTTCACTTAGGATTTTTGAACATCTTTTCAAGACAATAGAAACAGCTACAGAAACTCTCTTAAGCAACTTCCACTTCACCAATTCAGATAAACCATTGCGTTCCATTCTTTCTATTAAACATACAGACTCTGGCCTTACAGGCCGCTCCAAAGCATTCCTGTTCACGTCTGCCCTCATCAGCTCAGGTGTGTGCTTCCCAAGAGCCAACTGTTTGTTCCCGAACCTGTTTATGCCAGTTCATCTTGCCATAGTAGTTAGATGATTTTATTTAATTCAATATTAGATAATGAAGTTTAAGTGCAAAGTGAAAGAGAGCTATTGTTTCCATAAAAACTAAGCTTAGTATCTCTGAACCTAAGTTCAAAGCTGATTACTGCAAGCAAATTACTATCCAAGTAAAGAAAACTGGGCATATGGAGGAAGCGGTAAAAATCTAAAAGATTTTGTATTCGGATTGCTTCTCAATTGTCTTTAATTTCTCCTTACACTTAAAAAGATGAAGCTTGAAATTATAGCTGACGTATTATGGGTTTAGGTAAGAATGATGACACAACACCAGTGAGAAGTCTTGTTCTCAAGAAAAGCATTGGCCGCATTTTAGGAGATTGACAACTGAATACTCATGGACATGTTTTAGATTAAAATAACATGTTTCAGGTCAGTGTGCATTATTTCACGTGGTCCCCCGCTTTAACTGCTCTTTCAACTAGCTGACCAATTACCTACCCTGGCTGCAGGAGCTTGCTATACCATGGACCTCGCTGTGCTATACTATACTGTACCGTACTATGCTATAATATACACGCACACAGACATTATGTCCACCCTGTATATGTTTGAGGTTTCCCCCTCCCAACTAGATAGCTAGAGCTTAAATGTGTCAGGACAGCACATGACTTTTTGAGGTCATTTAGCGACATTCTCTCTCTTATAATTGCCACATCCTTCCTAGGTTGTGGCAAGCACTTGTATGTACTCTTATTTTTACAATAACTCCATGGAATAGATGGCATTTTTTATTTTAGAAGTAAACTGAGGCTTACATAGTGTACACACCACGTGTGTAAGTGGCAACATTGATAATTAATTCCAACTCTGACTGATTCTAGATCTGCATCTTCCCTGGTTTGTTTCACTGTTTCCCAGGGTCCTCAATCTTCAGGAGTTTAATTCTCTCCACCTGTGCTCAATCAGAGGCCCTCACAATATGACCTCCAAACTCCTGGGCATTTCTAAGAGTCTTTTGGAGACTCAAAATAATTTTCATAATAATGTTAAGATACTATTTGATTTATTCACTCTCTCCCGCTTACCAGTGTATTGTGGAGTTTCTCAGAGCCTGCATGGCATGTAATATTGTAACAGATTGAATGCAGAAGCAGAAAGCACAATTTAGCTGTCTTTTATTAAGCCTTACAGGAACAGAAATTCATAAAAAATACAAAACAATGCTACCTTGCTTTCGATTTTCTTTTTGTTTTAGAAATAGAGTTATTCTTACCCCCAAAATTCTACTTATATTAACAAGTTATAAATTTCTGGATATTAAATTAACAAATATTTTTAAAATTTCTCAATTTTAACTTCTCAAAGAGTAATAACTGACACATAAACCCCACATACACAACATCTCTTTGGAGTCCTTAGTAATTTGTGAGATTGTAAAGGGATCCTAAGCCCCAAAAGGGGAGGACATATGTGAGTATTTCAGCTCTATGTGATGGGCGGGGTTCAGCCACGCAGGTGGATGGTGGCACCCAGAGAGTGTGGAGTTGAAAGATGTGAGGTAATCCAGGAGAGGAATCAGTGGTAGGAAGGCCCACCTGCTTTGGTCTTTTTCCTATTTCTGCCATAGGCACGAGATCCTAAAAGGCTGTCAGCCTCTATTTGAGAGTGGATGTTTACCTTCCCGTGGCTGGGAAGACAAGGAAGGATTTCAAGTTGCAGTATAACATACACAGACGCTTAAAACCAAATCAGATGTTAAAGACGTAGTTGGAAATTGAGGTGCTTGATGAATGAGAAGGAAAAGCATGGCTTCCAGACTTCGGGCTTGGGAACTCGGAATGGGCAAGTGGAAGGGCTTTGCCCCTGGTCACGTAGCTTGTCAGTAGCAGTGCGTCTGCAGTAAGCGCTTGGGAGCTCGTGCGTGCTTCCCTCTCTGCTGGCTAAGACATTCCCCATCCTCTGGACCCTTTTCCTTCCCCTCTGAATCTCAGCCAATTAAAAGCAGGACAGAAGTAAACACACTCTTTGTGACTCTGTGTGCTCCCTGGTGAGGGTCCACCACTGGAACTGAAAAAAAAAAAATCTCTGAGCAAAACTCTTTAGAAGATCTCCTTAATCAATTATGATGATTCTGCTGTGCAATGTTTAGATTGTGTGGGCATAAATAGAGCCTAATGAGCCTGGTAAGAGGGCAGGATGGGCGGGGAAGTCATGTCAGATGGAGGCACAGTCGGCAGGGCATGGGGTGGGCTGCTGTCTCTAGTGGCCCAGGAGAGAGTGGGTATTATTGGCTTCTGTGGCCGGCAGGTTTCGACAGGTTTCTGCTCCCGCAGCACTGGATCTGTAAGAAGAAGGCATGGTTGTCACGGTTCTGACGGGTGCTAGAGCCTGTAATAATAAGTCTAATCAATCTTGTTGACACTTCTTGTTTCAGCTGTTGCTGTGACAAATTGTTTCTTTGCTGAAGTTCAACTCAAGCATCAGTGGTATATGTGCTTGTGAAGGGGTGTGTGGTTGGGCAGACCTGAGGTGGGGCTGCTTAAGGAGGCTAAATTTTAGAAAGCCATAGAAAGAGAGGTGAGGTTATGAGCGAAGCCGGTTTTATTTTATCTAACATTATTCTTCCTATTTAAATCCAGAATGCAAAAAGTAGTTTTAATTGCAGCCTGTGAACATTCCTACTTTGGAATGTTTGGGCATTGTATGACTAGATGGAAAATGAAAAGTTCCTTTATAGGCTTCTTGCACGTCAAGCCTCTCCTGTGAGAGCCAAGGGTGCTGACATCACTATAAAATAGTCCTATGGACAGGCGGGAGGTGTTCCAGGGAAAAAGGATTTGGCAGCAGAAATCGACTCCTTCGTCAGCATCGATTGTTAAAACCACCGGTTTTACTCTCTCCATGTGCCATGGGTGTGCTTTCAATTTCCTACCAAGGATTGTGAAGTTCTGGTGTACAGCTTCATGCATCTAAGGATTAGAGGGAAAAATTAGGGGAAATAATTTTAGAACCATGACTAACAATGACAGCTCGTCTTAAAGTCCTTTGTGATATTCCATAACATTCTGTACTAGACTGCAGTATATTTTCTACTATTTCCTTAGTAATTTCACTCGAATGTCCTATCAGTAAAGCCAGTATGTGATAATCTTGTTATTCTGGCCCCAAACTGCTCCTTTTTTTTATTAGTTTCCAGTCCTAGTTCCAGTACTAGCCACTGGAACCGTGACCCTCAGGAATGTCCGTGCCAGATCCCAAAGAACATCTGTATTACTTCCTGTCATACCCTATAGTTAGGGTAAACAGTTTGTCACCCAAACCAGGACACTTTTATGAATGCAAGGGACACTATTACTAGTGAAGCCAGGACAACAGATGTAAACAGAGATTGTTTTGGCCAAGCCTGGACCCCTGATCTCTAAATTGTCCCATTCTACCCCTTAAATGGTCTCTGTCTGTTTCCTCCTTTCAGTTGCCTTTGCTGCTGCTTTGGTTCAGGCCCTCACCAGCCCCTCCTGGACGACGGCTCTAGCCTGCTAACTAGTCTCCCTGCTTCCAGGCCTGGCCTCTTCCAGTTTACCCACCATCCCCATCTACCTCACTCTCTGGCACAAGTCCCCTCAGCAGCAGCTCTGTACACTAGAGTATGAACACTGTAGGATAGAGCTCATGGTCCTTCTTGAAGGATCTGTCCCTTTCCGGCATCCTCCCCTCCCCTTCTCTGCACCCAGTTCTCTAGCACAACATGGCTGTGGTGCCTGATACAAAGCTCCACGTATCATGCTTTTAGGATCTTACACATGCTGTTCCCACTCTTGAAACCTTTCACCCCTTTTTCTATCCACCTGGAAATAGAGTTCAAGGTTTTGCTCAAATGTCCCCTGTTCTGGGAGGTCTTTTGTAACATAATAACGTGTGGATTTACCATAGGTGTATCCTGGGGGTAAGACCTGTGCTTGATCTCTGGAAGCTCTGACCTTCAGGCAGGACCCCCAGTGATCTTTATGTCAACTTTAGACAGGGGTCCCCTCTGGGTGGTTACAGCTGCTGCTCACAGCTGGGCAAGCAGAGCTTGGCTTGGATTTCAGACCACGACTCCCTCTCACCCTTGTTCAGCACAGAACCAAAGGTGTAGGGCACATTCAGTCCCCTGCACATGGTGGGCACTTGTCTTCTAGGTTGTGAAATCGCTTGGTCCTCTTATCACTACAAGTACTCACGTCCACCAAAAGGTATGTGCCATACCCTGCTCCCTCTGTCCTCTCCTCCTCCCATACCTCCTCCTGCCTAATCACAATGGACTGTCTCAGTGATTTCGTCATTTATCTCATTTTTCTACTGTGCTTTTTGGCTGGTAAATGCCAGTTCAGATTATCAATGTCTTTTTAAAGAGTGGTGTGAACTTATATCCACCTATTTAACATTATCTTCTGGACTGCTCAATTTATAGTCAATTTTTATTCTCATGACTTTTTAACCAAAAAATTTTGTGTGTGTATGGTACTTTTAAGATTGAAAGTGAGAAACAGTCAATCTGAACAAACTTGAGCAAGGGGATCTTTGGTTGTGGATTCTGCTGTATCAAGTAGGCACCAAGGCCAAAGTTGAGCCTCAGAACACCTGGGACCAGGCCCAGTGACACCATCAGTATGCTGTCTCTTATGTGTATGATTCTGTGCACATCTGCTTTGTTATCTGTCTAGCTTTTTGTTTTCTCTGCTTTTTGGGCTCACATGATGGAAAGGAAAGTCATTCATAGTCCATGTGTTTTTCTTGGTGCAACTTTAACTCCCTGAGAGGGATTGGATGGATGACTCTTTCTCAATCCCAGTTCCAAAATTCTGAGAAAGGGGTTTGGTGATCCAGCGTGAGCCAGATGTGTTCTCCTAGTTCAGTGGGAGACTGTCACATGAGAACATGGCAGCTTCTTATGCATTCGTATAGATGCAGAACAAAAAGGGAGTGTGCATTCATTCATTCTCAGCCAACACTTACTCTGCCCAACATGTGTCTACACTGTGCTAGCTACTGAAGATACAGTGGTGAGCAGGCCGGCCAGGTTCCTGCTCTCTTGGAACCTACACTGTAATGAGGGAAAGAAATCATTCCCTGGGAGCCCAAGAAATGCTTTGATATGAAGTTGATCATGGGTGTAAAAAGGGTCACAGAAGGCTACTCTGAAGAGATGACTTTAGACTAAAGGATGACAATGAATGAGTCCTCAGAAGAGCTGGGGTAAAAGCCTTCCAGGAGGAAGAGAGGGCAGGTGCAATGGGTCTGGGATTAGGGAAAGCTTTAGGGTATTTGAGAATCAAAAATGAGCCTTGTGTGGGTAGGAAGGAGGGAGAATGAGAGTATTCTGAGATGATGTTGGACAGGAAACACAGAGGCTTGCAGGCCATGGCAATGATGTTCAGAGCAATGGGAAGTCATTAACAACTTCTGAGAGGTGTGATGTCACCTGGCCTAAGGGTTATGGGAGGTATGGATTGGAAAGGTATGAGTGCGAATGTAGGAAGATTGGGGAGTTATGGCACAAGATGGCTTGAATGAGGTTGATGCCAGTGGGAATCCCTTGGAGATTACTTGGATATGGAAGGGGAGGAAAGGGAAGAATCAACAAGGTCTCCTGGAATTTAGCTTGAGTAACTTTATAGTTACTGGTGGTGTCATTTGCCATAAAGCCTGGAAAGAGACACAGGTGGGGTGGTATGGGAAAAATCAATAGGTCCATCACTAATTTTGAGATGTCTATAGGATGTCCAACTGGAGTTGTCAAGAAGCCACTCCAATATATTAATCTGGAGCTGATGAGAGTAGTCTAGGCTAGAGACAGAAACTTGGGAATACCCATGTGGATCAGTATTTCATGTGGTGGTACGTGTATAGCTAGTGTGCTTGACATTTAGAGTGGATCATTTTTAATATTCTGTCTCTTATATGCTGAATGTTTTTCATGAATAATCATGAAATAATTGGTAATATTCAAATTTTCTTGATTCATTCTTTATTTTAAAATTAAAAATTAACAATGAAAAAATACATTTTCTTTTTAAAGCTATTATTTAAATTCAGTAAAATATTTATGAATTATATTTTACTGTTTCAAATAAAAATATTATACCTCCTTATGGTTCACACTCAGGTTCATTGTTATTAGATTTTTTCTTTATTAAATCATAGCTGTGTACATTAATGCAATTATGGGGTATAATGCACTGGTTTTTTTTTTTTTTTTTTTTTTGCAGTTTTTGGCCAGGACTGGGTTTGAACCCACCACCTCCAGCATATAGGGCCAGTGCCCTACTCCTTTGAGCCACAGGCACTGCCCAATGTGCTAGTTTTACACACAATCTGAAATGTTCCCATCAAACTGGTCAACATAGCCTTCATGGCATTTTCTTTGTTATTGTGTTAAGACATTTATATTCTACACCTAGTAAATTTCACATGTACCCTTGTAAGATGCACCCATAGGTGTGGTCCCACCAATTACTCCCCCTCCACCCATCCTCCCCCCTCCCTTTCCTCCCCTCCCCTCTCCCTCTCTTCTTGGGCTATAATTGGGTTATAGCTTTCGTAAGAAAGCTATAAATTGGTTTCATAGTAAGGCTGAGTACATTGGATACTTTTTCTTCCATTCTTGAGATATTTTGCTAAGAAGACTATGTTCCAGCTCCATCCATGTAAACATGTAAGAGGTAAAGTCTCCATCTTTCTTTAAGGCTGCATAATATTCCATGGTGTACATATCCACAATTTATTGATCCATCCATGGGTTGATGGGCACCTGGGCTTCTTCCATGGCTTAGCAATTATGAACTGGGCTGCAATAAACATTCTGGTACATATATCTTTGTTATAATGTGATTTTTGGTCTTCTGGATAAATACCTAGTAGAGGAATTGTAGGACCAAATGGCAGGTCTATTTTTAGATCTCTAAGTGTCCTCCAAATATCTTTCCAAAAGGAATATATTAGTTTGCATTCCCACCAGCAGTGTAGAAGTGTTCCCTTTTCTCCATGTCCACACCAACATCTCTGGTTTGGGCATTTTGTGATGTGGGCTAATCTTACTGGAGTTAGATAATACCTCAAAATAGTTTTGATTTGCACATTATTATAAGTTTTGAAGACAAAAACTTCAAGCATTCGTGTGAAATGACAGAACTGAACTAACTCAGGTCTGATTTTGTCACTTTTGCGATCGCCATGCTATCATTGTTTATTTTGAATTTTGAATGAGTTGTTTATTGTGAATATATTTAATTGAATGCTGCTTAAACACAAGCAAATATAGGAGAAAGACACATGAACTGTACCTGACACAAGAGTGAATGATTTCAAACTATCATGGACCTGAATTCACATATCCTAAGGGCTGACTGTATAAATGAGCATTCTCCAGATTAACTTCCAGGTAGAATATAATATTTCCCAAAGAATCAGTAATAAAAGTGTGCACACTTGAAACTAATATGTTTTTATTAAAACTCACCAGTAATTGTAACCACTGTTTTTAAAGTTAAATTTTAAAAAAAAGATTTCTTTTTACAACCTGGGAAGGACTATCTTATCACTTATAGCAGTTAGAGCTGGTGATAATGAAAATCAGATCGACTCATACTTGGTCTTACTACTCCTAAAATCTCAACAAACAATGCACCCCACTATTACCTGCAGCAATAATGGACAGACAGCTCCTACTGGACTGTCCTTCATACGTCTCTGATTTCAAGCCACAGTAATGGCTGGGAAAACCCAGGAAGAAAGTGCATTTGAAGAAAAGGGGCTAGGATGAAATACTGAAGCATTCTTATATGTGTGGGGAGTTAGGGACAGAAAGATGATAAATGGAGAGATGCACAGGGACAAGCGTATCCAGTAATGTTTTATATCTCCAAAAGAAATATAAAGTAAATATGTTCATAATTTTAGGATTGAGATAGAGCTGAACAGTCAATACAGGGGTATTTGTTATGTGGTTCTCTGCATTTTTCTATATGTTTGACACATATGAAAGCACATTCAAAGAAAAGGAGTAAATGATGTTAAGCTCTAAGCACTTGAAAGTAAACAATGGTTTATTTCAGAATCATCACCAAAAAAAGCAAAAATATCTTGATTTGGAATTGTGGCTTCTAGCCTAAGAATTATTATAGTTGCTTGAATTTCCCAGTAGTAAGTGAAAGAAAGAGATTATAATGGGATGGGAATTTAGAACAAAAATTGCATTTGCTTGACTTATGTAGAAGTACCAGGTGACAAAGAAGAGCTTGGAGGCACTAGTACCTTTTCTTAGAGGTTACTTAGTCTCCTAGTGGTTCAAGAGTGCCATATAGTCATCTTCTAATAACATTTGCTTTTCTGAAACAACTTTATCTAAAAAATAAAAATAAATTTCTGATTTAATGCTATTGATTTCCTTATTGTTGTTATTTTTCTAGCAACTATATTACGTGTTTTGAAGTTACATTGCCAATGAATAATTGTTTTTTCAACCCTAGAGATTTATAAATTAACTCAGGATCCAAATCTAACATTGTTACCTTAGGGATATGTTTTCCAAGAGTCAAACAATGAACTACCAGTGTAATTTTGGATCCTATTCTGTTTGTAAATTTGAGGCAATCCATTTCCCGTTAGACAATTATAGTGGTTGATTGCAAAATGGCTTTCATTCTTCCTATCGACAATGTTATTTTGTAGATCCTCCCATCCAGAGATGGATTGTGTTTACCCACCCTTTGAATCTAGGCTAGTCTGTGCCTTTGGCCAACAGAATTTAGTAAAAAGACAGTATGCCAGTTCTGAGCCTAGATCTCAAGAGACCTTGATTACCTCTACTTCTTCTCTCCTAACTTTCCATTTCCATGAAAACAAGCCTTGGACTAGCCTTCTGGGAGATGAGACACCACATGGAGCAGAGCCAAGCCATGCTAGCCAAAGCCATCCTGCAACAACCAACCCACAGTTGACAAAGCAGCTGACCAGATGAGTGAGCCCAGCTGAAATCTGCCAAATCTGATGCAGGTCAGCATAACTCATGAAAATTAGTGATGGGCTAGGGTTTAACTCGCAGAGTTTTGACTTATTAAGCAGCAATAACTAAATGATGCAGTTATGCAGCTTTGAACCTTGGAGAAAATATTTAAGATAGAAGCTAATGCTACGTGATTAGATACACCAACACTTTTTTCAATCGCACAAGACTTCAATGTGGCATGTAACTAGAAAAGCATTGCTCTGAACATTGACTTGTGGCTGTTCTTAGCTCATAAAGAAGTGATTATCTTTTGATGCATTCTACTGAAAAGTATTCATGGGAAAGGACCAGATTAATTTTACTTAGATTTTTGACCTCTTGACTTGCCTAATGCCTGTTACATGACCATTTCAAATCTTAATGTTATGGCAACGTAATCACATTCTTTATCTCATTAAGTAGAAGTATATGATTTCAATTTGGCTACCTCTTTGAGAGCAGAAAATTGCTGAAATGATACTAATGAAATGCTCTCTGACTTGCATGCCCTCAAAAATATCTCAATTATTTGTGTCGTTCTCTGTTTTCCTTTGACATTTTTCCATAGACATCTACTTGGCATCTTGTACAAAGGGATGTTTTTCAGCAGAGAGGGAAGAAAATGTTCACCTGGTTTAAAAAGCTGCCACCAGGATCCTGACACAGGCAAAGATTCTTTCTCTCATCACCATATCATTTCCCTGAACAGACTGTAATTTCATCAATTTTCCATGCTTACAGCCATGAATGCTTGGCATTACCATATCTTAACGTTAACAAAAAAGGAATTTCATGGCTTCAGTTTTTACTTGAAGGCAAGGAAGGCGTGAAGACCTCATCAGAAATATGGTGTGTCTGGTGTTGGCTCATACATGCCTCTGGGTGTAGACTTTCCTTTGCTTCCTCTTTCCTTAATGTTGAAGCCAATGATAGACGGTACTCCCCACCTTCCATGCCCTGCCCTGCCCTTCCCTGCCCTCCCATCCCCTTGCCCAACAAGGTCAAAAGTTTTTCTCAAGCAAGTTTTTATGATACCTAAAATGTTGATGCTTCCAAAGTCTAGACTGTTCTCCTTTTCCCTTCTAGAATCAGAGGAGCCATTTTCAGGAAAACATCAGTAGCATTCATAATAACAAATTTATTTTCTTTTGTGTGGTAAATATAGCTTTGAAATTAGATAAATGAATATCTTTTTTTGAAATTGGTAATTGTAAGTCATGAAAAACCTATCAAGTATTGAAAGATCTCTATTGTGTGGGAAAGTTCTTTACTACATCAACTTTCTTTCTTTCTTTCTTTTTGAGACAGAGTCTCACTATGTCACCCTTGGAAGAGTGCTGTGGTATCACAGCTCAAGCAACCTCAAACTCTTGGGCTTAAGTGATTCTCTTACCTCAGCTTCCCAAGTAGCCGGGACTATAGGCACCCACCACAATGCCCAGCTATTTTTTGGTTGTAGTTTCATTGTCATTTGGCAGGCCCAGACTGGATTCGAACCCACTACCTTCCATAAATGTGGCTGGCACCATAGGCCACAGGCGCCGAGCCTGCTTCGACTTATTTCTAACTCTGCTATTTACCAGCTCCATGACTTTGGGTGAGTTACTTCATTATTAGTTACAGGTTACTTCTCTGTGACCCTGGTTTTTTTTTTTTTTTGGCTGGGGCTGGGTTTGAACCCACCATCTCCAGCATATGTGGCTGGTGCCCTACTCCTTTGAGCCACAGGCACTGCCCCAACTCTGTTTTCTTATGTGCAAAATGATAGTAGTAATTCTTACTTTTTAAGATTGTCATGAGGCTTCAGTTTGCTAATACCTGTAAAATGTTTACATTGGTGCTTGCAAATGTAAACACTCAGTAAATGATCCTTTTAATGTTGTTATTCTTAATTTGTATTTTTAAATAATTTATACTTTTTTGAGACAGAGTCTTACTCTGTTGCCCTGGGTAGAGTGTCATGGCATCAGAGTTCACAGCAACCTCAACTCTTAGGGCTAAAGCAATCCCTCCCCGCCTTTGCCTCAGTCTCCCAAGTAGCTGGGATTATAGGCACATACCCCAATGCCCAGCTAGTTTTTCTATTTTTAGTAAAGGTGGGGGGTTTCACTTTTGCTCAGGTTGGTCCCAAACTCTTGAGCTCAGCAGTCCACCCACCTCAGTCTCCCACAGTGCTAGGATTACAGATGTGAGCAACTGCACCCAGCCAAATTACTTGTACATATTTTATTTTTAGGATCATACTATTCCTGGTAAAATCTCTCATAATCTCTTACACAAACTTAATGTTTGGCTATTTATATAAGGATTTTGTATTTGGTGCTCATAACCCTGTAACTGTGACCAGAGTGGAGGTTATCATACCCACTATACAGATGAGGAAGCTAAGACTCAATGACCAACTTGCACTCATGTATCTAGGAAATATGAAAACCAGGTTGATAGTAAGCAAAGCACTGGGCATGCAGCCAGCAGTGAATAGGGTAGACAATGTCCTGTTCCCATGCAGCTTCTCTAGCAGAGGAAATAGAAAACCAACAAATGCGTGAATAAAACCCAGAGTGTAAATCATGAGTTGGTGGTTAATATTAAGAAAACACTTGAGAAATGCCATGATCTTGTATGTAGAAAACTCTTAAGATACCACAAATGTAACTTTTAGATCTAGTAAATTCAGCATTTTCTAGATACAAAATCAATACACAGAATCAGTAGCATTTCTATATAGTAACAATGAACAAATGGAAGATTTAATATTGTTAAGATGACAGTACTACCAAAGTAATCTACATATCAAATGCAATTCCTATCAAATTCTGATTCTTTTTCTTGCAGAAATAGAAAAAAAAATCTTTAAATTCCCATGGAATCTCAAGAGATGCCAAATTGCCAGAACAATCTTAAGCAAAGTAAAATGAAGTTGGAGAACTCATACTCCCTGAGTTCAAAACTTACTACAAAGCTACAGTAATTAAAACAATGTGGTACTGGGCAGTGCCTGTGGCTCAGTCAGCCAGCCCCATACACCAACGGTGGCAGGTTCAAACCAGACCCAGCCAAACTGAAAAAAAAAAAAAAAAAGCCAGGTGTTGTGATGGATGCCTGTGGTCTCAGCTACTTGGGAGGCTGAGGCAAGAGAATTGCCTAAGCCCAAGAGCTAGAGGTTGCTGTGAGCTATAATATCACAGCACTTTACTGAGGGTGATAAAGTGAGACTTTGTCTCTAAAAAAAAAAAAAAAACAATGTGGTACCGGCATAGTGGCATAAGACCAGCACATTAAAACAAGGGAAAAGAATAGAAAGCCCAGGAATAAACCCTTCTTTGGTCAAATGATTTTCAATAAAGACACCAAGACCATTTGATGAGGAAAAGTGTTTTTTTTCAACAAATTATGCTAAGAAAACTGAATATCAACATGAAAAGAATGAAGTTAGCCTCTTATGCTGTATACAAAAATTAACTCTCAATGGATCCATGACTTAAACATAAGAACTAAAACTGTAAAACTCTCAGAAGGAAATGCAGGAGGAAAGTCTCACGCCATTGGCTTTGGTAATAATTTTTTGGATATGATACCAAAAGCACAAACAAAGAAGAAAAAATAGGTAAACTGGATTTCATCACAATGAAAAATGTTTGTGTACCAAAGAATACTATCAACAGAATTAAAAGGCTCCCCTCAGAATAAAAGAAAATAATTGCAAGTTATATGTCTGATAAGGGTTTATATCCAGAATATGTATGAAAAACTTCTAAAACTCAACAAGAAATCAACCTAATTTAAAAGTGAGTAAAGCACTGGGATATATATTTCCCTAGAAAAGATATTTAAATGGACAATAAGTACATGAAATGATGCTCAACTTCACTGATCATTAGAAGTGCAAATCAAAACTACAACGAGATATCTCTTTATATTCATCAGAATGGCTATCATAAAAGCAAAAAAAAAAAAATCCCCCCCCAAATCAACAAGTGTTAGAAAGATGTGAAGAAATGGGAACACCTGTGTGTTACTGGTGGGACTATAAGATGGTGCAACCACTGTGGAAAATGGTATGGTGGTTCCTCAAAAAAATTAAACATAGAATAATCATGTAATCCAGCAATTCCACTTCTGGGTATAAACCCAAAGGAACTAAAAGTAGCAACTTGAGCCAATTTTCATATCACCATGATTCACAATACCCCCAAAGTGGAAGCAACTCAAATGTCCATGGATGGTTGAATGGATAAAATGTGGTAGATGCATACAGTGGAATAGTATTCAGCCTTAAAAATGAATGAAATTCTGATACATGCTACAATATGAGTAAACCTTGCAGACATTATACTAATGGAATTAAGTCAGACACAAAAGGACAGATATTATATGAATTTACCTAAGTGAGGTGCCTGGAATAGTAAAGTTCGCAGAGACAGAGCATAGATTAGTGATTGTCATGCGTAGAGAGAAGGAGGGAGGAATGGGTGCAGAGTATCCATCTGTGTTGTTGAGATACTTCTGGAGATGGATAGTGGTGATGATTTCACAACAGTGAAAGTGTTCTTAATATCATTCAGCTGTAAACTTAAAAATGGTTCAAATGATATATTTCATGTTATATATATTGTACCACTGTAAAAAATGAAAGTGTAGACTTCTGTATGTTTTATCAGAATGAGTAATAAAAATACTTAGAAAAAAAGCAATGTCATCCTATTTTATTGTGTTAATCCTATCATTTAGAGAGAAGAAAGCAGGTCTTTGATGGCATTAAGGGCTCATTAAAATTTTGAGACTTTCCTTTTCCCATTAGTGATTTTGATACTCTTTTTGAAAATCAACTGAACACACATGTAGTTATATTTATGCATATACATGTGCGTACACTTTCTGCTCTTTTGCATTCATCTTTATGTCTATACAAACAATCCTAGACTGTCTTGATTCCTATAGTTTTACGAGTCTTGAAACCAGGTATTCCGCCTCAAAGCCCTCCAAATTGGTTCTTCTTTTTCAAACTTGTTTTGGCTATTCTAATTATTTTGCATTTTAAAGCAAATTTTAGAATCAGTTTTTTAATTCTTTTTTTTTTTTAAAGCTGGCTTTATTTTCATTTGAATTGCTTTCAACATACAGGCCAATTTATGACAAATGAATATTTTAGTAATAGTGAGCCCTCAAATCTGGGAACATTTTGGTTTTCTTTAATATCTGTAAGTACTGTCTGTCTGTTTCCACTATGCTGATCTGGAGAACATTTTGTTAAATTTATATCTGCATATGTAATAGTGATTTGTACTTTTATAAGTGGTATTTTTAATAAACACATGAATTTTGCAACTGTTCTTTGCTAATATATAAAAATATAACCGATTTTTGTATATTGACCTTGAAGTCTGCTTGCCATCTTTCTAATTCACTGTTAGTTCTAATAGGATTATTTTGTACATTTCTTAGAATTTTTTCCATGTATGGTGATGTTGTTTGTAAGAGTTTTACTTCTTTTCCAACCTGCAAGCATTTTTCCCTTTTTTGTTTTTTGCACTGGCTAATATAATATTAAATGGAATACAACACAATCTAACATCGAATAGAAGTTGGTAAGAATAGATGTCCCAACTTTGCTCATGACCTTAAGTATGATATTAACAAAAGGGTTTTCAGATATATTTTTTATCAAGTAGAGGAACTGTACTTTCATTCTTAATTTTCTTAGAGTTATTTTTCATGACTGTGCATTGAATTTGGTCCCCTATCATGCATTTTTGTGTGTGTGTTCTAATTGCTCTTTGTTTTCTTTCTTCTCTCGGTTTTGAATTAAATATTTTTTAGTATTACAGTTTATCTCAGTCCTTGGTTTATTACATATACCTTTAATTATTGGTTACCTTAGGGTTTATAATACGCATTTTTAATGTAAAGCAGTTATTAAATTATATATCACTTAGTAATGTACTATGTACACATATGTAAATTAATAGTTTTAGGGTTTTGTTTGTTTGTTTGTTTTTTGTTTTTTGAGACAGAATCTCACTTTGTTGCCCTTGGTAGAGTGCTGTGGCGTCATAGCTCACAGCAACCTCAAACCCTTGGGCTCAAGTGATTTTCTTGTCTCAGCCTCCCAAGTACCTGGGACTCTAGATGCCTGCTACAACACCCAGCTATTTTTAAAGACAGGGTCTCACTCTGGCGCAGGCTTGTCTCGAACCTGTGACTCAGGCAATCCACCTGCTTCAGCCTCCCTGAGTGCTAGGATTACAGGTGTGAGCCACTGTGCCTGGCCAATAAATAGTTTTTTATCATTTCATGTAAAGTGTAAAAGCCATTACCATTTCTAGCACTCTTCATTCTTTTGTGTGGACCTAAATTTCCACCTAGTGTTTTTCTTCAGCTTGAAGCATTTTCTTTAACATTTCTTTTCTTCTCTTTTCTTTTTTAGAGTTAAGAGAGATTGATTAAAACATCTGCAAGCAGATGGGCTGCCATCAAAGATAGAAAATGGCGACCGACAGCACCAAGTTAACAATTTAGGGTGTGGTGGTCATGTCAGTCATAGCTCAGTAACTCCAGGTGTCGGTGTAAGAGATCAACAGGTCATTGCTGCAGGCCCTTGAAAAGGTGGGAGGGTCATCTGCTTGTAGTGCACTTCTGCTGGCAACTAATTATTTCCAGTTTTGCTTAACTAAAAAGATTTTCATTTTCCCTTCAGTTTTGAAGGATATTCTAGCCAGACATAGGATAAAAGAGAATAGTTATAGCTATAGGACAGAATAGAATACATTGAAATAAATAAGTATAATACATAGAATTGAATGCAGCTTTCGTTACAGATATAAAATTATTTTCTTTTTTAGCATTTAAAAAATGCTGTTTCATATCTTTTGGCATGCATTATTCATATTAGAAATTGGTGATAATTCCTATCTTCATTTGTTCCTGTATGTTTTATGTCTTTCTCCCATATTTGGCTGCTTTTAAGATAGTCTCCTTATTACTGATTTTTGGTAATTGGATTAAGATATGTTTTTGGTGTGTTCGTCCTTCCTGAAATTCATCATGTTTCATAGATCTGTGGATTGATGTTTTTCATTAAACTGAGAAAATTTCAAGTGATTAATTCACCAAATTTTATCCTCTTCCATCCCCACCACCATCTCTTCTCCTGGGAGTCCAATTACCATTTGATGTTGTTCCACAGTTTACTGGGGTCTGTTATTGGTGGGATAATTTCTGATGCAATTAAATTATGAATCATTTATTCTGCAATCTCTTGCCTGCTACGACACCCAGTTATTTTTAGAGACAGGGTCTCACTCTGGCTCAGGCTTGCCTCGAACCTGTGAGCTCAGGCAATCCACCTGCTTCGCCTCCCTGCGTGCTAGGATTACAGGTGTGAGCCACTGTGCCGGCTCACACCTATAATCCTAGCACCACCTGTTTTTCTATTAAGACCATCTATAAGTTTTTAATTTTATAAGCTATATTTTTAAGATCTAGAAATTCCTTTTGTTTCATTTTTATAATTTTCATCTATCTCCTCATTATGTTCATGTTTTCCTTTAAATCCTTGACCATAAGTATAATAGGTGTCTTAAAGTTCTTTTCTACTTCCTTCCATCATTTCTTTTATATCCATGTCTGTTCTAGCTATTTAGTTTTCTACAGGTTATGGGTCATATTTCCTGCTTCTTCATAAGCTAGTAATTTCAAAAATATATTCTGGACAGTATGGATACTAAATCTCTGAGATCCTGAATTTTGTTGTCTTCTTTTAAGGTTGTTAGAAACCAGGCCACACAATAGGAGGGGGGGAGTGGCAGCAAGCAAGCAAATTTTCAGCTGTCTTTACAGCCACTATCCCTTACTCTACCTCCTGTACCATCCACTTCACTCTCCCCACCCCTGCCTATGGAAAATTGCCAGAAAGGTTGGGGACCACGGCTTTAAGGCATGGTGGTTTTTATTATTATAGTTAGTTAAGTTTCTGGCAGATCAGGTTTATCTTGTAAAGACTTAAAAAAATCTTTATTAGGATGGGACTAGAAACAGCTACATAATGACATTTTGATCAACAGAACAATGGCCTTTGAAAGGATTATAATACCACACTATACCAAGTTATAATACCATGTTTTTACTGTACCATTTCTGTCTTAGATACAAAAATACTTATCATTGTGTTACTATTGCCTATATTACAGTGACATACTGTGCAGGTTTGTAACCTGGGAGCAATAGGCTCTACCATATAGCCTAGGTGCGTAGTAGGCTATACTATATCCAGGCTCATGTATGAACATACTATAATGTTGAAATAATGATGAAATTGCTTACTGATCCATTTCTCAGAACATATCCTCATCATTAAGTGATGCATGACTGTACTTTTCAGGTATGTCCATTCTGAGATCTCTGTTAAATTTCTTGATATTCTACCAACTCTCCCTACTCTGGAGGACTCAAATGTCTCCTAGTCCTGGGCAAACTCCTATAGTTATTCAGCTTATAGCAGCACTCTGGTCATTGTTCTTTACCTGGATGTGTGGAAATCTCACTCCATGTATGTACAGCTTATTATTAAAATACTCATAGGACCCCATGAAGATTCATAGTGCTCTTTCACTGTATAGCTTTCTTCTTCTCAGCACTGACCCTACCAATTTTAGTTATCTTAGCCTCCCTAAAATTGGACCTCGTCTCCCCTATTTAGTGAGGTTATTGTGCTTTGCTTGAGTTCTCCATATCTACACTGACGTTAGGAAGAGCCAGATATCTGATTCATTCCCATTATATAGCTGAGGATGACAAATGCCTCTTCAATGAGAAATGTGGAAGGGGTACTGAGCGCAGGTAGAGAGCAAGGGGAAATGTTGCTATTCCTTTTTTCTGATTGGAGACTGGGAATGAGGTTGCATTCAGAAGATGGACAGGAGATGGTTTCCTATGGCTCTGCCCCCAAGAAGTACCAATCTCATTAACCCTGGAAGAAAAACCAGGCTCCCTGAGATGAGATGCTGTCTCAGAGGTTACATGGTAATTGTTTTCAGCTTGGAGAATGGGCCATCTTTAAAACTCACTTCCTTTAAAAATATTTTTTATTTCTTATCTATAGATGAAGGCAAACACCAAGGTTTAGAGTTAATGGTTCTGAGTACACCAAGCCAGAGGTGGTTGATTGAATCTAACAATAACTACCACGTATTGAGTGTTTACTACATGTGAAGCTTGTGCTAAGTATGTGACCTGCATTATTGCCTCTAATCCTTGAAACAATCCAATGAAGTGGGAACTATCTCCATTCCTAGTTTATAAATGAGGAAACTAGAAACTGAGGCTCAGAAGGGGATAAGAGGTATAATTACATGGGTCAAATAACCATTAAGGGCAGGAGCCAGGAGGTGTCCATCCATACAGTTATTTGTACAAATACCAGGAACTTATCCTGTTCCCAGAAAGGACATTGCCCTATGTGACATACGTGTGAATCAGCAAGAGAAATGAGAATAAGGAAGACAGTGAGAGGTGCCATTCTCACTAGTGAGA
This sequence comes from Galagoides demidoff, assembly GCA_963574575.1. NCBI lineage: Eukaryota > Metazoa > Chordata > Mammalia > Primates > Galagidae > Galagoides > Galagoides demidoff. The sequence goes on along the minus strand of CAUYQV010020364.1, from coordinate 10,292 downwards.
AGCCCCAGCCTAGGCTGCTGTGCCACCATGAACACATTGCTGAGCCTCTCTGAGCATCAATGTCTCAATATAAGTGATAGAACTGCATCGGATGAGGCTTCTAAAAATGTTTGTATCCTTCAATAGCCTCATCTTTTCATAAAATCAGATCCTAAAGGCATTCTCAAAACGTCTGGATCCTAAAAATTTCTCCAGTTTTCCTGCTTCTTAATTCTATTTCACCTGCCACCAGAGGGCTCTACCTAGGGAAGTTTCCATTTAATATCTAAAACCCTGCTATGGGTTAAAATTCAGAAAACCTCAGATTTAGAAGCATTTCTTCTATTGAATAGACCAGTGATTTTCAACTGGTGTGCTCTGAGGGGATCTTAGGTGTGCTGGTAAAAATTAAAGAATATTAATTAAATTATTTTCAAAAGAAGGTCAGGCATAGTAAGTATATTCTTTTTTTTTTAATCAACATAATTTAAGTGTGCCACAGAATAACTATAGGTTCAAGTGTGCCATGAGATAAAAAAGGTTGAAAAACACTGTAATAAACTCCATAAATATTGTTGATTATACGTAGGAGGAGGTGACATTGCAGTGGAGGAATCAAGAGAGCTGGAATCTGGGTGCTTTTCCTCCACCAAGTGTATTGAGATTGGCTGTGAGATGTGAGGTGAGCCACACAACCCCCCTTCGGTAACTTTCCTGTAAAATGAAAATAATGGTGTTTGGGGGGAAATTAAATAATATCAGTTATTTAAAAGCTCCTTGGAACATATAAAGTACTATCTACATGTGGCAGGTAAATACCCCTGTGAAAACAAACCAAGAAAGATTGTTTTATTTTCTTTTTTTTTAACTCAGCCACTATCCATTTTAGTAATGTCTCCCCTATACCCTAACACTGTAGTTCATGGTGTGATAGGGAAATACATATACCCTTGGGGGTGGTTATTGTCTGTTCACTCTCTGGCAATCCACCCCACCTCCCACAGAGACCCAGAGCTCTTGCACCTCTCTGGGGAAATCAGGGAATTTGATCTGAGTAACAGCAACTGGGCAGGGGCTCCTACAGTCCTTTGATAAACCACATGTTTCTCTTACTCCTTTGCCAATGAGCAAGAAGGGACAGCCTTGGAAATTAGAAACACTCAACTCATAGAGAACAGCTTTGCTATTTTCTAGCCTGAAAATACATCCCTCTACATTTTTACTGTTCTGAAACAGATTTTCTTGAGATTATGTTTTCTTCTTCCTCTTCTAGGATGCCACCCAAACTTTGCCAAATTAACCTTTTTATGGTATCATTCTTTTTTTGCAGTTTTTGGCTGGGGCTGTGTTTGAACTTGCCACTTCCGGTATATGGGGCTGGTGCCCTACTCCTTTGAGCCACAGGCACCACCCCATTCTTGTTCTTTTTTTTTTTAAACAGAGTCTTACTATGTGGCCCTTGGTAGAGTGCTGTGGCATCACAGCTCACAGCAACCTCTAACTCTTGGGCTTAAGCAATTCTCTTACCTCAGCCTCCCAAATAGCTGGGGCTACAGGTGCCTGCCAGAATACCCAGCTACATTTTTTGTTTGTTTGTCTGTTTTTTGCAGTTGTCATTGTTTTAGTTGTCCTGGGCCAGGTTCGAACCGGCCAACCTTGGTGTATTTGGCTTGCACTGTAACCACTGTGCTACAGGAGCCAAGCCATATCATTCTTGAGCTCCAAAAACCTCTCACTTTCTGTAGAATTAAGCCAGGCTCCTCCAGGCTCCATGATTTAACTTAGCAGCACCCACTGTTCCAAGCCAGGTAGGTGACACTTGCTATCAGCCGGAAGGTCTGCCTGCCTCTGTGCAGACTCCCAGGTTTCCCCATGTCTGTGTCTTGCTCTGGCAGTTACCTCTGTCACTTACACCTCCCCATCCCCACCTTCATATGCCAAGTCCTGCTCTTCTTCAAGGCGTAATTTAGATGCCATCCCCTTTATGGAGTGAGTTCTCCTGCTGCAGAACTTTGACTTTGCCTTGTACTCTAGGGAGCTTTGGTTTTCTTCCTCTAGAGTCTAATTTATCTTTGTATTCATGCATTGCCCACCCAAAATGGGCCCCCTATATATGTTTGTTAGACAATATGAATGAATGGAATTTAATCTAAAGGGTCTTTAGGGAGTATCCCATTGGAATATGTATTTATCCAAAATTAATAGCTTCTTATTCTGGGCTATTTGTGGTCATTTCTGCTGTCCTAGTTCCTTGGCTGATACTTTTACTGAGGTCTACGCTTAACTCTAACTTTTTACTTGTCTCCATATTAAATTTACAGCTTTTATCAAGCCTGCTTGTTCAATTTTTTTTTCTGTTCCCACTGTTCTCATGTTCCTTTACAATGTATGCAATTACATGAGCTGCCTTTGAAAGCAAGATTAGATTTTAAATCTTGTGATTAACCTTTCACATGGCGAGATTGCCAGCTCCAAGTTCCTAGTGCAGTTCTCTTGTTTTGCTGTGGACTCATTTTTCTATTTCATCTCTTCTGTTTTTGTGTTATTTTGCAACTCAATTCTTGGCAATACAGGCCCTACTGGGAGGATTTCTTATCTCACTTCGTTTCATAAAATGACTTTCTGCACAAAACCAAGCAAATCTGTAAATGTGAGAAAACACTGTATATAAATCTGTCAGAGGTGGCTACCAAAGCTGCAAAGTTTTGGTTACTCTGATATCTTAAGTATGAAATCTTAGAAAAGGAAGGTTTAAAATACAAATTACATGTATTCACACATGGAAAATTTTCTGGAAGAGAAAATTACTTAGCTTTAAATTTGAACATTAAATCAAAGGCTTTTTGAACACCTAAAATGCCGAGTTAGGGAATTACATTTGTTGAGTATTTTATAAAAAAAAAAATTTAATTAAGAAAGAAACTATTTTGAACTTAAATGATGACTTTAGCTTTTAAGAGTTCAGTAGAAAATTATTTTGCCAGTTACCCAACAAAAATGTTAAAGGCATATATTTTTAAATATACACAAAATACGTTCCTTCAGGAAATAATTTATGGCTGGCCTCATAAGAAAATAAGACGTTTGGTATTTCAATGTATTTTTATTAAGAGAATTGAAAAAAATTGTAATATTTGAATTAATTTCAATAATTTAAGTATATTTATTTTAAAAAACAAAACTAACATGAATAAATAATCAGTATTTAGGTCAATGGAAGAGATTCATTTGTAGTAATTGGTTATAGACAACATCCTGGGCATGAAATTAATTCAATTCCAACCTGAAAACCCTGATAGTATTAAAATGGATGCTTAATGTGTTATTAGTTAATGATCGTTCATCTGAGGACCTTATCAAGTTGCACACAGCAAAGCTCTAGTCATTATTTTTTACTCTTCCAAAGTGACACTTTAATGAAATGTGTCAGCACACCAGTGTTAGGATACGTTTCATTAATGCCCAGCACTTTTGTTCTATGCTTTACATTTGGAAACAGATTTAAGTATTAAGTGCCTCTAATGTCTGCAGCCAGGGAATCCTTTCCGAATTTGTAACAGTGACCAGAACAGACCGCATTACACTCTCCAAATGGTGCGGTTTTGCATTTGAATGTCTGAATTATCCCGGTTTCTTAGAGACGACCACAGCACCAACATCTTAAATCCTCAAAATACTGTCCGCTTCATTGAATGCTCATGATCTAAGCATATGTGTAATTATTCTGTAATTCTCCCCAAAATGTGATTCCTTGGAAATGCATACTAGGTTTCCCCTATTGTAAATCCAATGACTATTTCTTTGTGGCCACTTCTTTAAATACGGTAACAAGCAAGTCTGTGTGTCTGGGTGAACCGCCTTGATAATGATGATTTCTTCCCAAGCTCTCCTTGGGACACCCGTCAGGGGAAATATGCCCTTCATTTGTTTAAGGGTAGAGACCATGATCACAAAAAGACCATTTAAGATAGTATACATTACAACTAGAGGATTTCTTGCCAGAAATGGGCCTAATGTCACTCACAATAGCCTGAGAAATAGTCTTAGATAGTAAGTTAGAATTTGCAAATGTTACCAGACCCAGTTGTGATAATCCATGGCTGCATATAGGTTTTAGGGAAGAATAGAATCTTGTGCCTCTTAAAACAGCTTTGGATGTGGTCAACCGTGGAAAATTAAAACATACACTTTAAAAACTGACAGCTGGAAAGAAAGGTGGTGGAGGGAGGCGGGGGAGTAGAGGGAGTCTTAGGGTGGTATTTTAGCCTCAGTTTTTTATTTTAAAGTATTACACATTCTTTGGGAAAACTCACTAGTGGCAACTTTCCCAGGGACGGTTTGTGTGCAGTGATTTCAAAGCGTAAGTGAGATCCCGTGTGTGAGAGTCCTTTGCAAATTGTTAATGCGCCGTTCAGATGTTATTGGGCTGTTGTTATTACAGCCCCTCATTAACTCCACTATGAGCTGTTTAATTTGGCCTTTGGTTTAGCAGAGTGTTGTGAGCCTGTGAGTGTTTACTGGTAAATAGATATGACCCTGGAGATGGGGTGAAGGAAAGTCAACTTGTAGGGTCATAGTTTGGCTGTGGATAATTTGTTGATCACTCTGGAACAGGTGTTTGCATTGAGTAATTCCCCGTCTTCACATAACTTTGCAAATAGCTTGGCTTTTACAGCCCGTACTACTCCCACAGCACCGTTTCAAATGGTAGATTTAAAAATGATTTCAGCAACCCGTTAACTTGAAGGTTACGAGTTCATCTCCTTTGTTTGTTCTTAGTGACTGTATCTTAGCAATTTAGAATCTGGGAGAAAATATCGTTGACCAAGTAGGAAAATCAGTCTTTTATGGATCCTTTCAAAGAAAGACTGCATTTTAAATTTTGGTGAAGGGAAATTGCTTTTTTAATTTTTTTCAAAAATATACAAGCAAACAAGTGAAGAGATGAAAATGTTGGCAGAGGGAGGCAGCAGCTGCTAGGGAGAGAAGATGCCTGAATAGCTGAGGTCTGTCCTCTACGTTTGCTAGCGTGACCACGTTTCCATTTGCTTTCCACTTGAGTTTAGAAAAGACCATGTTTACGTTGGAAAGTGATTTTAGAAATTGAAAAGACATGAAAAATTGAACTTAAGGGTGGCCCCAGGACCCGCTTTGTTGCTTAGAGATTTAGTTTTCTTCCTAAAGAAAGACTGGCCTGTATAAATAAGCAAAGAATCATCTACATTGTTTGTGTCAATGTATATCTACTTTTTAAAGTACCGTCCTCTATCCTTTATCTGGACATTTATTTGCCAGTCTAAGAAAGAGAACAAGCATAACGAGAATTCTGAGCAATCAAAATGTCTCTCAAGTGTGATCACTACTTTTATGACTAAGAAGAATCTTCAGTACTCACTCAGATCCTATGTACTCTTATATTACAAATACTTCTAACGAACATGGATGTCTGCTGCTCCTGAACATAACAGATTAGAACAGCATAGCAGATGGGGAACAAACGAAGAAAAGATTTCAGACATACTGAGAGCAGCAAGAAATAATAGCCGACAGCTTGATTGTGAAGGGAGAGACAGAAAATCCATATAAAGCAAACATAGAACTATAAAAGCTTAGTAGTCTGGAGCTTTTCAGTTTTACCATTTACCAATCCCAGGAGGTCTTATGATATTACAGCACGGAATAAAAACTGATGTTCATAATTACGATTTTGAGCCATCGAGAAATGATTGTGATTAATCAAAGGTGCCGGCTTTTGAAAGGCATATTTAAGAATAATTTCCATTGAAACGTGTTAAAATTAAGGTAGAAGTCTCTGTGTCTAAAACAGTTGACCTTTAGTTGTTTGGAAATTTGGATTCATGTGGAGATTATTTCTTTCCTCGTAATGCCAAATTAGCACATAAAAATTGTCCATGCTTTGAGGGCATTGCCAAATGTTCTTACTCAAATTGAATTGTATTACTGTAATTCCTTCTGCTGTGAGACAGCTGGTATTGTGAAGGAAGTAACACTACATGAGACCCAGCAGAGGCTCACGGCCCCTGTTCTATTACTGAGATGCTGGGTGACATGGGAAGTCTGCTACCCTCCGAGTCTCAGTTTCCTCATCTATTCAATGAGACTCTCAGACGCCGTTCAGTTTTACACATTCAGCTTTTTCTTTTTTTGTAAATAGTCACATACAGGGCTGGGCACCGTGACTCAATGCCTAAAATCCCAGCACTTTGGAAGGTGGAGGTGGGAAGACTGATTGAGCCCAGAGGTTCAAGACCAGCCTAGACAACATAGCAAGGCCACATCTTTACCAAAAAACCTAAAAACATATATAGAAAAAGGCATGGTGCTGCGTGGTGCTGTAGTCCTAAGTACTTGGGAGGCTGAGGCAGGAGAATTGCTTGCGCCCAAGAGTTTGAGGCTGCAGTGAATTATGATCATGACATTGCACTCCAGCCTGGGTGACAGAGGGAGACGTTGTGTCTATAAAAAGAGAGAGAGAGAGACAGAGAGGGAGAGAAGAAAACAAAAGAAAGAAAATAAAAGAAAGAAGAAAGGAAGGGAGGGAGAGAGGAAAAAGCAATAGCTTAGTAAATGAGGTGATTCTTTCTGTGATTATTATAGATCCAAACCACACAGCTACCTTCCATTTTGTGGGGATTAGGGGGACAAATCTCAGTTTGTCCTCACCAGCATCCTATTGAGATATTTAAAAGTGACTCTAAAAGGAACCTGAAATGTAAATGATCTTTATCTCCTAGTGGCAAGAACACAGGGGATTTTAATTTTCATCTTTATGCATCTTCTGTATTTTCAACATTTCTAAAAGAAATATTCATTTATTCATAAGAAAAGAATCCACGAGAGCTATTTTAAAAATGTAGACACAGAAAAACATACCTTTGGACTCAAGGCCTTCCAAGTGCTAAGTCTTAGAGGCAGAGCATGTGTGAAATAGAGAGTGGATTAGGTTGCATCTCCCAAGTGAGACATCCACTTTGACAAATATCTCTACAACTGTTATTTCTGCCACATGAAGACCTCTCAAAATCGGTGGCAATTTTTCAGATTGGGGGTAATATTTGCACCTAGCAAACCAGGGAAATATGGCATTCAAAGAACTATTCCAAAATATGAGTAATTCTGAAATAATTACTCATACCCCTGGGCCTCCAACTGTCCTCTGCCGTCTAGACTGTTATGGGAAAATATCCTCCTCACCAGGAGCAATCTCACTGTGATTTGACAAGTGATGGTAAAAACTGATACAAAGGAAACATTTTTCTAGACTTGAGCTCTCTTGGTATTCTGTTAGGATTGTCTCCCTATATAGTTGTTAGGAAATCTGCAGGCTACAATAAGTCTGTCTAAAAATATTGGAGAAATAGCAGATGATCCAGGAGGCCAAGAAAACTCTGAATGTTTAATGTCCCAGGAAACTGGCTGCCTGGACGCTGCCAACAACTTGGGAACAAGTCGATTGTAGCTCAGGAAAATGGGCCAGCCTGGGCAACCCCAACTTGGCAACAGCTTGTGGGTAGTAAATCCTCTCACTGAGGGTTTTGCTTAAGCTGAATAAATTCAATTCTAAAATCTGCCCTTGATCTAAGCCCCTTAAGCTTTTGCGGAGGACTAAGGACCTTCAGGGTCAATGCCAGTAACAAAAGATAGGAAAAATCCACCCTTCCTCATATCTCATGGCTGTCTTCTATAAGCTATTAACTCGACTGCAAAAAAGGTTTCTTTTAAATAAAGTTGGCTTTGGAGAATCCCCTTCCTTATTTTAAAGTGACATTCAGTGTTTCCCTTCTGTGTATTCAATGTGTTTAGTCGAAGGAAGGCTAGACAGAGTGTTAGGAGCCTTGCATTATAGCCCTGACTGTTTCACTACCAGTGGATTTTGGCAAAGCAACTATTTTGGGCTTCTAGATGTATTTTTCTCCTAATCATGGTCTTTGCAATACTTATCTTTAGAAATGCTTTTCCAGGGGTGGGAGGATTGTGAGCAAACAAGCTTCAAAAACACGCCAGATCATATCCATACTAGGAGATTCACAGCATCCATCAGCATACTAAAGTCCTGTAGCAGAGGAACCTTTTTATTTTATTTTTTTTATTTATTATAGCATAACTGTGTACATTAATTCAATCATGGGGTACAGTGTGCTGTTTTCATATACATTTTGAAATACCCTCGTCAAACTGGTTAACATAACTTTCATGTCATTTTCTCAATTATTGAGTTAAAACGTTCATACTCTGCTTTTAGAAAGATTCACTTGTACCCTTGTAAGATAAACCATAGAGGTGACGCCTCCAGTCACCCTCCCTCCCCCATCCACCCCCCTCACCTCCCTCTCCCACTCCCTTCCCATATTCTAAGGTTATAATTAGGTTATGACATTCCTATAAAAGCTATGAATCAGTTTCAAAGTAGGGCTGTGTACATTGGATACTTTTTCTTCCATTCTTAAGATACTTTGCTAAGAAGAACATTTTCCAATTTCATCTATATAAACATGAAGGAGATAAAGTCTCCATCCTTCTTTAGGGCTGCATAGTATTCCATGGTGTACATGTACCACAATTTATTGATCCATTCGTGGGTCGATGGACATTTGGGCTTCTTCCATGACCTAGCAATTATGAATTGGGCTGCAATAAACATTCTGATACAAATATCTTTGTTGTAATTCGATTTTTGGTCTTCTGGGTATATACCTAATAAAGGAATTGCAGGATCAAGTGGCAGGTCTATTTTTAGTTCTCTCAGTGTTCTCCAGATGTCTTTCCAAAAGGAACAAATTAATTTGCCTTCCCACCAGCAGTGTGGAAGTGTTCCCTTTTCTCCACATCCACACCAATATCTCTGGTTTTGGGATTTTGTGATATGGGCTAATCTTACTGGGGATAGGTGATACCTCAAGAGAGGAACCTTTTTAAATGTTTTCCAAGTTTCCTTATTAAAATGCAAAAAGTGTTTTTGTCTAGTGATTCCTATTATTTATATGAAATCAGTGTCCTATAAACATACTCTGACAATGCTTATTCTGTGTAAATGATCTTGTGTCTGGTCTATGTTTTGGTAGTTATGTGACTACACACCTGCAGTCCTCAACTCCAGAACCATGGGCCACTGGTGGTCCATGGCCTGCTAGGAACCAGGCTGCAGAGCAGGAGGTGAGCAGCAAGGGAGCCAAGCTTCATCAGTGTTTACAGCTGCTCTCCATCACCTGCATCACTACCTGAGCACCACCTCCTGTCAGGTCAGCAGCAGCGTTAGGTTCTCAGTAGAGCATGGAGACTACTGTAAAGTGCACGTGGGAAGGATCTAGGTTACGTGCTCCTTATGAGAACCTCACGCCTGATGATCTGAGGTGGAGCTGAGGCGGTGATGCTAGCACTGGGGAGTGGCTGCAAACACAGATTATCATTAGCAGAGAGGTTTGTCTGCACAGAGACCATAATAAATAACCTGCTTGCAGACTCATGTCAAAACCCTATCAGTGAGTGGCAAGTAACAATTAAGCTTTGTTGGTGGGTGGCATGCTTTATAGCAGCAACACACTTTGGGTGTCATTGTCTTCCATCACCCCCAGATGGGACCGTCTAGTTGCCATAAAACAAGCTCAGGGCTCCCACTGACTGCATTATGGTGAGTTTAAAATTATTTATATATTAATAATATTAGAAACAAAGTGTACAATAAATATGCCCTTAAATTATCCCCAAACCACCCCTCCCCATGGCAGTCCATAGAGAAATTGTCTCACGAAAGTGGTCCCTGGTATCAATTGGAGGGGTCCCTGGTTAGGAATCGCTGCCATATAGTGTACGCAGAAGACGTGGTCAAGATCTTTTCCATTGCTGCTGGCTTAAGGTTAGGGAGATATAATTAATTCATTGGATTAGGAAATCAGGATCCAAAACTTCTTTGCAGTTAGTTTCATCTTCTTTTTTTTTTTTTGAGACAGAGTCTCACTTTGTCGCCCTTGGTAGAGTGCTGTGGCATCACAGCTCACAGCAACCTCCAACTCTTGGGCTTAAGCAAATCTCTTGCCTCAGCCTCCCAAGTAGCTGGAACTACAGGCACCTGCCACAATGCCCAGCTATTTTTGTTGTTGTTGTCATTGTTGTTTAGCAGGCCTGGGTTTGAACCCGCCAGCCCTGGTATATGTGGCCAGCACCCAAACCACTGAGCTACAGGCACTGAGCCTGAAGTTAGTTTCTTATAGCTGCTTCAAAAAATTACCACAAAGTTGGTGGTTTAGAACAACAGAAATGTATTCTGTCACAGTGCGCAGTCTGCAAGCCTGAAA